>JAUOBX010062315.1:0-13397 GCA_032360705.1 Eupentacta quinquesemita
AAAATTTCAGCTTGATCGGTCCAGTCAGGTTGGACTTTGCCTGATTACAAGGATTTTATCAAAATTTGACAATTTCCTCATTTTTGACCAAAAATGTCCCCCCTATCGAGACGAAAATAAATAGCGTTCCTGTACTCATCGTCAGAAACACACACACCAAATTTCAGCTTGATCGGTCGAGCCAGGCTGGACTTAGCTTGATTACAAGCTAGGCGTCACACACACACATCCATCCATGATCAGGACTGCAAAGATTCATTGGGTTTCACCACAATGAATCAATTACAGAGGCAAATAACAGACATGAGGCATATTTGGAATGATATTGCACTGAATTAACCTTTATTACGTATGCACAAAAATATATGAACAATACAGTATACATTGCAGGTGATCACCAAAAAATGTTTGTTCGTGTCAAATAAGATGCCAACTGAAGAGGTGGTGGTGTGGCAAAGATGTTTAAACATTCATACTGAACACTCCTCATGCCTGTCAAATTCCTTAAGGTCCCTAATTTCCCTATACCCGAGCATAGCTCGGGGAAGGAAGATTAGCAGTCAAATAGATTCTGCAGCAAGGACAAGTGATTTATGACTTTCTGTTTCAGAAAAGCTTGGTTGACCCTGTAGGTCTGGACAATTGGAGGCATGCTATTTCCTGTGACCCCTGTGATGGTCTTTCTCGTATCTAGCACTCCGCGAGGTAAGCCTGAAGGAAATCCACGCTCGTGATTCATCAAAGTGAGAGAGTGAACGCAACATTGATATTAGGACGTTGAGTCTCAATATCTGCATTTTTGATCTAACGTCATCATGAATAAAATAAGATGAACAGATGACAGCAGCGTTTGTAACCATCACATGATCTTTGACCTCGACCCTCAAAATTGAAGTCAAATACAGATGGTCATACTTCCCTGGTTGTGTTGTTATGGAGACTGATTCGATCAATATCATTGGCTACTATCGCTCGTCATAAAGTTCAATTGATAATAATTGCAAAGACAATGACATGACAAATAACATACATTATAGCAAAATATATCATTGTATATAAATATAATCTAATGGATGGATAACAAACACGGACAACGGTTTAAACTTTAAATGCTTAACAGTTCAGAGGATACATGAAGGCATGAATTATCTAACAACATGCCCTACCTTCAAAAACATGATTGTCAGAGTGCATTCCATTTCCTATGATCAGGATAATATTTGTGAAGCGATCAGACTCTATATTATCATTATTATTTATATTATTACTATGATTATCATATATTTGGATGAAATGAACAACTGTTCAAACTTCAAATGCCCCCTAAATTTAGAGAGGATACATGGAGTATACATGAAGGCATGAATTATCTGGGACCGTTATTTATGATCAGGGAATATCTGTAAAGTGCTACAGGCCAGTCAGTGACTTTATAGAGATAGTGCTATTTATGTGCAGCATAGTATTATTACTATCAGTGCTGGAGGACTCAAGACCGTTCTCGAGTCCTTTAACCTTTTGTTGAAGGACTCGGACTCAACCCCAAAGACTTGGAGACTCGGTCCGAGTCCTTTCCAAGATCTTTGCTATTTTTTCATGCTATTCACATGACAAGAAAAACATGGAATTCGATCGGAAATAATTGCTCATTTCACTCTTAGCATTCAGGTAAAAATGAAACTGACACACCAAAACTAAACCAGTGGATACATAAAGTGGCATAGGCTTTTCGTTACTGCACAGATTGTGTCATACATGTGTGTATATAATTATTCAATTAGGATTGATGAAGTTTTATTTCCTATCTTATTTCAAGTCCAGGTAATGAAGATCCATTAAATCTGTTATAAGATAATTGCCTCTTCTTTAAAGGCCAGGTGAAGGATTGATCATTGCTTTGAAACTTGCATAGATGAAAAGAGCATATTTCAATACCCATAAATCCCAAATGTGAAGTTCCTAACTTGTTGTATCATTGTGTTATCTGTATTATTAGGTTAGATCTGATGATGTCACGAAAGGAAACAAATGAATGTCCCTATTGAGATTACACAATAATAACCGATTTTGTATCTCTCCATTAGTCAAAGGTGCGAGTGAATGAATACTTGCATTTATATCTTCCTAAGAATAATGGGAACTGTTTTCCATATCAGGCTCACATTTTTCGTGTGACAGAGGTTCGAAAAAGTCAAATTTGCATTGACTCCACACTGAGCATGCATTTTCCTTCCTCTTGTGACATTGAAAAACATTGCACAATACTAGATCTATCCTCATTTTCACCGTCTTATTGACTGAAATACATTTTAGTGGTTGGATTTTCTTAATATACTAGTCAAAGGGAATCATAATCTGCAAAGTCATGTTCAGCACTTCCATTGACCTTTAAATGTAAGCTGATCTGGTCATCTGAGGTTATTTGATCGTAAGTGATGTATGATTGGAAATGCTGAGCTCAGTAAATGAGTCTGTCACTTGATGTTTGTATGCTTTTGCATCCTGAAATGGCCGCCTATTCAGTTGTCCAAGATAATTTGAACTGGAATGATGTAGGATTTAGGGTACTGAGCTTCTAGTTATTGAGACTGTCAGTGAAACGCCTGCCCCCCAATTTGTCCAAGGTAATTCATATCTGGGATACTGTGGGATTGAAAAAAAAAGAGATTCTTGTCACCGGGAACTGTCACTGGTTTATGATTATGGTGATGGTGATGATGACACTGGTAATGATATTGATGATGATCATGATGAATATAATGATGATGGTGATGGCAATGAATTAGTTGATGATGACGATGAATGAAAATGAATGAATGAAGTGTTTGGTGATGATATTGGCAGTGATGATGATAAATATGATGATGAAAAAGATTGTGATGGTGACAATGATTTTAATAAAGATTGATCATGATTATGGTATTGATGATGTTTATGATAATGAGAGTAATGGTGAGGATATTCATATGATGATAATTATGATGATGATGATGGTACTGATGATGTTGATTATCATGATGATGATGATTATAAAGATAATATTGATGATGGCATTGATGATGATAATATTGATTATGATGCTGATAAAGATTATTATACTGATTTTGATGATGATAATTGTTAGGATGATGATGATGATGATAAGTATGATAGAAGGATGGATGATACAATTAGGTGAGGAAGTCTTGGGTCCTCACAGTGGCTGGTCAGAAGGTCACAAAGGCCTATTAAGTATTCGACACCTGGAATGATAATGGATCGGGGTCCTGTGTTTGCACATTCGGAATGCTGTTTTCCTGCCTGTTCTGAGTCATTCACTCATGAATGTGTATGTCTGTGTGTTTGAGTCAATCTTGTAGATAGTCAGGGATGAAGCTAAAATGCTGTTTGTTGGCTCCTGTTTCCTTAACTGAAGCGTCTCCACCCTAGCTGTCTGGCATGCATATGTTGCATAGACTTCTGTTGCGTCCGTCTGTGTGTGTGTGTATGTATCTATGGGTATACATGTGTATTATTACGTATCTCTTCATGGCAGTTCATGCTGGAGTATTGATGAGTATGTACGCTGTACAGTAAGAGTGAACGTAGTTTGTTTTGCTTGCTCTTCACTTCTCGTTCACCCAAGGGTGAAATGTCTGTGCTGTTCGTTCTGTATTATACACATTGACCTGACCTGTGAAACAGGTTGAAGTTAAGAAGTGCATCCAGTCATAAAACTCCTGCTCCACAAAATCTTCACTCGGTGGCGACAAGTGTGGTTGCTGTTAGAGTGAGGTGAATCTGGCCACCCCCAAGTTGGGAATAAGACCGGATTAAAACTGGAAGACAGACACTGTGTTCTCTGGAGGACATGATACTGCTAAAGTGACTACAAGAAAGATGGATGCATATGGTCTGGCTCATGTGTACCCTTGAAGGAAAAACAAATGCAACCATTGCCATTTCTTGCATGATCGATCTGGCCATGGCATCACTCGTTCTCAAAGGGCTATTCAGCCACTATTAAAACTGCTGCTTGTAGTTTGTTGAGGGCATTTGCCATGTTTCGTATGGATCACCGGGCAGAGGATCAAACTCATTCAAGGCCTGGCAACGCCTTGAACACCTTCTCCCACCCCTCTGCATTGAGGTCACGCTTCAGAGGCATTGCCTTGGTCCGTGAGCCTGGCTGGGGTTCGCAGCTGACAAGAGTGCTGTATTCAGGTATGCACCCCGCTGGCTTGTATGGGATTGGTACCCGTGTCTGGCGAGTAAACCATAAAAAAGATCGAAAAAATAGGGCAGACCTGAATACTGCGGCACTTTCTGTCAGCTGCGAATCCTTTATGAGGCCTAACGTGGAGGTGGGGATACTAACATGCAGATGAGCCTCCAGTGAGGGAACCTGGTAAGACCATTGTCATTTCTAGCATGATTCTCTGGCCATGGCATCACTAGTGGGAGACTGACTCCTAGCCAACTGTGTTATCCACTCTGATGAAAGTTTCGAGCTTGTACATTGGGACTCCATTAACTACTACTACATGTACATGGTGGCTAGAAGTTAAATTTGATTTGAAACCGTTTCAGCTCGAACTTCATGCAGCTATGTATGCTTAAGAAAGATTTCCTTTGCTTGTATAACTAACACCAAACGTGGTTGAAGCTCAATAGCTCATGGATGGTATGGGTGGTCTGTGATTGGTTAGACCGACCATATATTGTTGGAGGTTATGTCAAAGGTCAACAGAGGTCAAAATGTCTTCACTTAATGAGACTGAACTACTTGATCAGATTGAGGTGACATTTCGTAAACTTCTCAGAACCTGACTTGAAAATATATATCAGCTTTGCATTTTATCTTGATGGATGAAGATCGTAATTAGTGTTTGTTTGAAAGGGGTCTGTTATATTGGAATTAGGTTAAAGGTTATATGTGTTCAACAGAAGTAAACTTTCAAAACCTTATGGTTGAATAATGTAGGTGTCTATCCTTGATATGAGTGAAAAGAAAGTTTGTCAAAAACTGGGAGTTGTCGAGAGATAAATGAAATAAATACAAGGTAATCTTGTAAACATGATAGCTTGATCAAGTCTGGTCACATGCGCCTCATACATGGTCTGTATGTTTCCCTGAGTGAGTACATGTGCCCTGTTGTTTGAGGGTCAGGTCAAAGGTTAACTGAGGTCAACAGAAGGCTCTGTAATATGAACAAATCTTATCTATTCTAAGTATAGTCCGATTCTACCCATACTGATTGGTCACAGTATCTATTGTTCTTCGATCCTAGATGACACCAATGGTTGTTTGAATGTGAAATATGTTGTTCCTGAGTAGGCAGCACGTGTTTATATCATTATAGGTGAATCGCATGCCTTGCAGTTTTTCAGTCGTAATAACTCGGTTTTGTGATAGGATAAACCATGATGGAATCTTTAGCATGAATCCCACCATGAATATGCATGTCATTTGACCCATTCTGAATCCACTAAATCAGGAGATCCATTGTTTGAGAATGGAATACCTTGGCATCGAGTAAGGAAAGTGCCTCCGAGAATAATCGCATGCTTTGCAATTTGCATGTCGTCGTAATGCACGTTTGTGTTAGCTTGAGTGACGTACCGCCTGCCCGAAATATGCATGCAATCCCTCCAGCACCGAATATGCATGAGATGTCAGCCTATCTCTGGATATGATGTTAGCAGACTCTGAATGTGCATGAGATCTTATTCCAGTTATGAATGAACATGGAGTCTTTCATCTAACACCACAAGTAAGTTACCCTCCTCGTTGCTCAAAATTGTTAACTTTGTCTTAACCTAAATTAAATTATTTGATGATAGTTAGCTACATATTTCTATGAAATAGGACCATTTGTATAACTCATAGAATCGCAACCTATGATTGAAATATTCAGAATATCAATTAAACTCGTTGGTATCGAAGTAGGTCAAATAAATTCAAAGTTCATATGTTGATATTATTAGCATATATCTAGTGAAATACCAGTTTCATATTCCTCTCGAGCAATAAGGATAGGGTGCTCCATTCCAAGAATACAATTTGGATTCGACATCAACAGAATTACTCCTTAATCTGCTAAAGGAATTTGTGGAATAGGTGTCATTAGTTCGTCTTGTGGAGTGTTTCCTAGCGAAGCAGGTGATATAGCACATTATTTCATAATTCATTAATTAGGCCCCCCTACACTCATGTTTCAGGCTTAGGCTAGAATCGATACGTCCCCTGCAGGAGTCAATTTAGATAGTTTGTGATTAGTTTAAGTGGATTCAATTGGACATCATGGGATCCCACTGGAAAATGAGACTCTCCAAATAAATCCTGTTAAGAGTTCCCAATAGGTGTATAATCAAGATCGCATCGGATACATATCAGAGTCAATAAGATTTCTGTTAGAAATGTTCTAATTTCCAGGTTAGGTCCTGTTGCCCATCTCCCGATGGGTTCTCGTTGAATACCAATAACAATGGGTCTGGAGAGAACCCCATGGACATTTCCCGTGGGATTTTCTATTCCATTGGAGTTGATAGGCATAGGCTGAAGGGCTGTATTACTGATTAGCTCATACAGATACTTAGGAGGGTGAATTGGAACCTACCAGTACTACACCTAAGCCTTGTGTAGAGTTCCTCTAGTACCTTATAACTAGAAAAGTAGGACAAATGAAATAAGTAAGATGTAAAGCAGTTTCTTAACTTCAAGATCATAGAGATAAGAATTGCATGTATTGTGTCCCTCCCTGCATGGTCGTTATCATGATAATTGTTACAATTATTTTGACTATGAGGCATGCCATTTATCCTTCACCTAATCAGGGTGGAGCAATGCATGGAACTAGGTCTAGCATGGTATGTGTTATTCCTGCTCTCAGGTATCATGCCAAACTCAGCCTGGGCTCTGGTTCACTGAGAATAATGATCGATCTATGATAAAAGTTTGATATGTATGGCATGCTTTCATTACAATCTGACTTGATTGACGGTAACTCTCCATGGAACAGTGCCCAGATACAGCTCTGAAACCCCCACGACACCCACACCCGTGGGTTGTGGGGCTATCAGAACTAACCCCCAGATGCTCCTGAATATTACTTCATAGGAATCGTCAATGCACATTGATGCACGTTGTGATGAAGCTCTTTCATTTAATAATTGTTCAATCATGATATTTTACTCGAGCCTTAGTAATCTTGATCATTCTCCTCCTCTCTTCGTGGCTTAGTCGATGGTGAGATGCCCACTGGCCCGAACCTCTTCAGCTTTAGTGAGTCCTACGGAGGTGACGTCAGTGGGGCATACAGCGCCGAGCAGGGTGCCGAGTCCGACACGGACATCGACCTTGACGAGATGCTACCCTACGACGACCAGATAATCTTCCCCATCGCGGAACACCCGATGGAGCGAGATTCAGAGACAGATGACGACGCACATCCTTTCGCTGCCCACACTGACGACAGTCAGGAGGGCGCCGAGATGAAGAAGGACGTCCGATCGCCGACCAGGAAACATGCGGCAAAGTCGCCGCCCAAATCCACCGGCAAGGCTCCCCCACCCCCCGTCCCACCGAAGCCCTTCAGGGCACTACGCAGGGAGCCGCCACCAGGCGTCGAGTTGGCCCAGGCACCGCCTGGTGCCACCCCCATGGATGTCACCCCACAGGCGTACAAGCGCAAGGGTGACCCACCCTCAGACTCCCTGCCACCCAAAAGGGGGACCGCCTCCTTCGATGGCCCACAACCTGCGCAGCATGTCAGGCCCCAGCCATCCCCATCCCAGGTCGGGAAACCCGGCAGGGTCCCGCCGACCTTCACGCAGTACATCGAAAACTGCCGTGTGGCCCCCGGGGAGACGGCCAAGTTCATCATCCAGGTCTCTGGAGAACCGCTGCCCGACCTGCGGTGGTTCAGAGACGACAGAGAGATCACCGATTCGCCAGAGTCGAGGATAACCACTTTCTCTGACGGCACCAGCATCGTGGAGCTGCCCAACGTTGGTCCCAACGACAGTGGACGAATCATGTGCAAGGCAGAGAACCATGCTGGGTTGGCATCGTGCATTGCAAAATTGATTGTAACAGGTATGGCTTATCAGAGAATTTTAACCTAGCCCCCTTGTTCTCACTCACCCGGACATCACAGTTATTCATGTATACCTGATTGGAAGCAATGCATGGCTCGATGGATTTGATCCAGTGATGAGCAAACTCATTGCAGGGTAATGACACCATCTAGCGAATGATCCCCTCAAATATGAAGATTATCTGCATAATCACATTTTGTTAATAAAATGAGAGGAATTTATGCAGTCATGACGGGTGGTGTGTGTTTGTGTGATGCCTTGTGAACACGATAACTTGACCCCACCATGATGGATGAAGTTCCAACCTGCCCTCATAATGTGTTCATAAACTCTTCATTTTCATAGTCAATGTTCGAGAAACATGTGTCCACAAAAAGTCCAAACCGCGTGGTGATCTGAGCAAGTAATATCTTGTACCCAACTCCACCCAGATGTTCCCCATGATGAGTATGTGAACCTTATTGTTGTGGGGTCTCATTAAAAGTCATCTGAGATCATTAAATGTCGAAATCAAAGAGTCCGCGGCCACATCAAGCTGAAGTTTGAGGTCTTACCACATGTGTGGATTTCTTATGAGGAATCCTTGAATCCTATTTCGTTTGGTGGGTCAGATCTGTGGGGAACTTTTGAAAAATTGTTATTCTTGGCAATTTGAGCTTGTGAGCACAATAAGTAAATCCTGCATGGATGGATGGTGCTCATAATTCATATTGACATTTGACTTGTGGCTCCTTATAGGAGGTCCAAAAACCATATTGCTATTGGCATAGACTGAAGGTCGTTCCAGTAAAAAATTGTGAATAGTGGAAATTGCTATTGGGTGTGTGATCACGATATGATGACCCAACATGGAGGGATGGATGGATGGATGAAGTTCATACTTGGTATGAGATTTGCGGATAATAGGTACATGAACTCTTTTCTTTCTGGAGCAGGACAAAACCCCTCAAGGTACATTACATGATTCAGTAAGCCCCTCAACTTGTTTATATATATATATAAAGTGTTTAGGAATTTTATGTCAAAGAGGAATGAACAGTGCATAGCATGTCAAGACGATGCACAGAGAGAAGTCGAAGAGGGAGAAGCTGTAAAACCACAGGGGTATTCACCAAAAGCTGTGACACCTGATCGTAAACTAGTTTTGAACTGCTCGCATGTGGCCAATTTTGTTGGAAGGCTATCCCCAATGATAATAAAAATGCGCTCAGATCGTACAAACTCATAAAAATCAGGGCTCAGAACTTGTTACACCACAGAACTTGTTACGCACAACAGAACAGGCAATCAACCTCTAGTGAATGAGATCGTATTCGAGTGAATGAGAAAAACTGTGAATTGTTACTTCTCATGTTGGCAATCAAAGAAGGGTTTGAGTGTCTCTTGGTCTCCAGTCTTCATTTTCGACTCTTTGCTCATTTGCTTTTGCAGAGGATAAGAAGAGCCCCAGAACACCCACATCAAGGACAACACCACCTGTAACACCAACAACTGATGGAAGAGGGGCTTACCCCCCTCCCTTCCAAACGCAGCACTCCCGCACTCCCTCTCTGAACGTGGTCCAGGAGATGTACTCCTCCGACATTGAGATCCAAGTCAAAGAGTCAATGACAAGTAGCGGCCTAGAAAGAATGGACAGCGTCCCTGGCCAGACACCTCCCTCGTTCACCACACACTTACAGAACCAGGAGGTTCCTGTAGGTGGAACATTGAGGCTGGTCTGCCATGTGACTGGATACCCTCGACCTTATGTCAGATGGTATAAGGTAAGGAAATTAGAAGGTCAAAGATTGGGGGGGGAGGTGGAGAAAGGGCAGCGTTTATAGTTTGACACCACTGTCGCTTCACTACACACATACAGATCCAGGAGGTCCCTGTAGGTGGGACATTGAGGCTGGTCTGCCATGTGACTGGATACCCTCGACCTCATGTCAGATGGTATAAGGTATGGAAATCAGAAGGTCAAATGTTGGTAGGAGGGGTGGGGGTAAAATGGGGAATGGACAGCGTTCCTGGCCAGACACCTCTCTCGTTCACCACACACCTACAGAACCAGGAGGTCCCTGTAGGTGGGACATTGAGGCTGGTCTGCCATGTGACTGGATACCCTCGACCTTATGTCAGATGGTCTAAGGTAAGGAAATCAGAAGGTCAAAGATTGGGGGGGGGGGGGAATTGGATAAAGGACATTGTTTCTAGTTTTACACCACCCTTGTTTCACTACACACCTGAAGAATGGAGGAATTTTGGTAGGTGGAACATTGGGACATGAGGTCCAGTGTTATTGGGGCTAGTCAGCGTGGTAGAGGTTGGCCTCAGAGAAATTTGGTCCGGAGTCATACAAAGCAACCTTGCAGGTACTTGCAGGTAAATCAAGAATAGGATTGAGTGAAGAGTTCATGTTGAAGATGATGATGCTGTACAGTAGCTGGAGTTTGCATACAAATGGATTCTCCAGGTCATTGAATAGGCTACCTGACCAGCTGATTGGGTTCTCCCTGCCTACAAAAGTAATCAACTAAACTTGGAGTAGAATCCAACAACTTTGGGATCACTAGTCCCATACCCTTTATATGTTGACTCGATGATCATCAAGTCACCATTGGTAGAGCGTTTCAAGTATGTCATTAATGTTGAAGCATGCAGGCAGGTACATTCCAATAATGGAAGAGTGGTCAACCAATACCATTGAACATTGACATACAACAGTTCTGAGTTTGATTCCTGTGCTCACCATGGGCTGTATCTGCAGTGGTGACTGGCAGGGCCTTGGTGTCCACGTTTTGCTGTGATATGGTGGATTTGGTGATTATGGGGAGTTGTTCCTAATTGGCTGCAGTAATCAGTCCTGTAGGTTAGCTATACACAGTTATCATGATTGGACTTCAAAACTTCTTCTCCTCCCGGATCTGTGAAAGTGGTCAGAACCTGGAGTTCACTGGTCGTCTGTTGGATCCGGACCTAAAATGACGGTCTGTGAGCTAGTTGGGATGGTTATACTTCACACCCCTGCCTTGATATCATCTGAGCACCAAACGAAAAGAGATGGCGAGTTATCAATCAACACCACCAGGGTTCCTTATTCAGCCTTCAGTGGGTTCCTGAATCCACATCATTCAAATCAAATTCAAATCTAAACTATCGTTCATTTCCCCAGAGCGGACAAGAATTGCGGCCAGATGAGAGGATCACGATCAGAGTTACCGAGAGCGGAAGCTGCACACTGCAAATCACACAGGTGATGCCCTACGATGTGGGAGAGTTCCAAGTGAGGGCGATAAATCCTGCTGGAGAAGCGACGTCTTATGCGACTGTGACCATTAAAGGTGAGTCAGTCTTGGGGATGAGGGGGAGTGGGGGGGGGGTGTGGGGAGGAGGACCGATCGGGGCATACGCTGATGACAGCCATGGCAGAAAGTGGCAATCACTACTCAGTGCACATATTGTGTATGCATATTTTCTTCATACCTGCCTTTAACACTATTTGTGCAACAGTTTTGAACACTACAATTTGACATCTGTAGTCATTTGCGACTGCCATATTCCTGACCCTGTGCCGCTAATAGGCTCGACCAACATTTGTCGACAGTCGATGGATCCACTCACTCGGCGAATGTTTCACCCTTCCACACATTCTCTCCCTTGGTGAAATTGTCCTGAAATGACAATGACAATCATATTATTCCAACTCAGTGATTAAAAAAATTTGTGTGAAATTGCCCGAGTTTGGCGACACACATTCCACAAATTACACACACGTTGCAGTGCCGCAGATTAGTATAATGATTGGAGGAACAACTGCATGCGACTCCGCCCACTGCCAAGTTAATCTTATTGGTATTCAGTACCATGACAGTTGTTTCTCGTTGGGTACTGAGGTCACAGAGTGATGAATTATGAATATCACTGGTAACCTTCGTCATCGTTTTCCCACCAACCAGCGTGTAGGGGGAGAGGGGGAAATGGTCAACGCAGTGATATCTGGATCGGGGGGTACGATGACAAGGTGATTGAACATTACGTCCTGGTGGGAGATGAAATATGTGGTGTAGTATGGTGGAATCTGGAGTCGCCAGCACAAAGGTACTGCACCTTTTGAAGAAGTTCTGTGAGCTCTGCCATAAGGCGGTATACCCACTGTTGAAAACTATAAAACTAGACAATGTTGATGCTGTCAACTTTTTTTCTTCATATTTCCATATTTCAGTGGACCCACAGTACCAGATGCCCGATCCAAATGGTGCCATGCACATCCACATAGGACTAGAGGGCCTACCACAGCTATCCCCCACCCCTGGGGTCTACCAGCCTAGCCTCCCAGAGACCCAGCTGGGTGCTTCCACCCAAACCACTGTGAAAACGGAGGGACCCTTCTCAGACGTTGAGGAAATACGGACAGAGAACTCCACGATTACCCGGAAGACGACCAAGACAACCAAAACCACGACCGTGACCGAGGAGAGCGACGCAGGGGGCTCCCAGCAGCTGGTCTATGACCAAGGGGCGATACCCCCGACAAACATCAACATTAACATCAACATCACCGGATTCCCAGAGATGCCCCCGCAGCCCCCGGTCATCCGCAAGCTGATGGAAGACGTGACAATCCAGGAAGGACAGCCCCTCCACCTGGAGTGCAGCGTCACGGGCAACCCCTACCCAGCGGTGACCTGGTACCGAGATGACCAGCTGATCTGGGACTCGCCCGACTTCCGTTACCAGGTCAACGAACACAAGGTCTCGCTGGTGATCACGGTGGCGTACCCCCACGACAGCGGCCGGTATACCTGCAAGGCGGAAAATCCCTTCGGGACTGCGACATCATCATGCAACGTCAAAATAACAGGTGAGATAATGTAATGAAGGAATGAATGTCATAAATAAGTGGAATGAATAGAAAATATAACAAATAGTTGTATATATATGAAACGAATGAGGAGATATGCATAGAACATGAGGATCTGAGGAAGATGTTTGGTTTGAAGGAGTCATTTGAAAGCAAATGGAGTGAGATAAAATGGTAATGTGCTGAGAGGGGCTGATGATCATGTGCCAAGGACAGCCCCACATTATCAAGTGGCTCGATCTACAAGTGGTGTGGAGTGGTCGTGGTGAAGTGGTTACAGCACCCGCCTCACAAGCCGAAGGTGGACGGTGGAAGGTGGTCGGTGAGCGGTCGTTTTTCTGAAGCCTTCCTCCTGTCAACCCAGCAGTAATGGGAACCTGGTGCTTTCACTGGGGGAAAAGAAGGTGGCGAGGGAAGGAGCCCGCCACCCCACTCCAAATACCTTCTTCTCCTTGAGCAACGAGGCGGAGGG
>JAUOBX010062425.1:0-13397 GCA_032360705.1 Eupentacta quinquesemita
GATAGATAGATAGATAGATAGATAGATAGATAGATAGATAGATAGATAGATAGATAGATAGATAGATAGATAGACAGGTAAACAGACATACGGATATACGGATAGATAGATGGATGGATGGATGGGTGGATGGATGGATGGATGGATGGATGGATGGATAGATGGATAGATTGATAGATAGATAGATGAATAGATATGGAACTTAGTAGAAGAGCGGATCGTGATCTAAAGGCGTTGGTCAGATGCTGACCTAAGATTTCTGGTAGGAACATGCAGCTAAACGAGCTCCGAGATGAAATCAGGAGCCATGCAGTTATCTGCCTTGTTGGGAGCCAGTGGAGCTGGTAGAGAAGTTGAATTATATGCTCATTACGGGGAACGCGGAGAATAAGGCCTGCAGCAATGATTTGCACTCGCGGAATCTTGTTAATCAGGTTGTTCAGGCGACCAAACAACAAGTTCTGGGGGTGTAGCCGTCGTTGCCTCTGCTGCCGCTGGAAACTTCAGCCGTTGGCGCGATGACTGTCTATCGCTTCGTTGGTTCTATTTAGGACTTGCCCTAGTAGTATCGATTGGTTCGAAATGGGCGTTGCTACACGATCGCTACCGTCTATTTTGCAGGGTTTTTTGCCAAAATATATCAGTTTCATCCGTTTTACACTCAACTTGGTGGGTGTGGACTATTGCAGGTCCCGAAAAACATCACAGCCAATCCATGGTCACCAGAGGTCGAATTGGCGTAATTCAGGCGGTTTCCTAACTTTGACGCTTTCCCTTAATGTATCTATTTTTCTTCTTTGTAAACTGCGCCACTGACATATGTGTATATTTGGCCCATTATTGTTATTATTATCCGTCGAAATGGAATGGAGGGTATAAACTTTACTTGTTGCTCAACATGGGAGTATTTCAAAGATATCGGAGGTCGACCAAGAATAATTTATGCGATATTCATAATTATTGCGAGGATATACACGTGGGCAGTTCACTGCTTCACATATTCAGTTTTATCTGGCTGTGGTCGTTAACAAAAGTAGTCTACTTTCAAGTTGCATAAATCATATCCAATTTACATTCAAATCTGACAAAGTTAGAAATAAATCGCATACAATATAGGCTATTTGTCCTACGTCCACCTTGGAATTATTGTCATGTTTTTTTAGATCATATGATAGTAATTATAATAAATATAATAATGAAATAATGAAAATAATACTAAAAATAACACTAATAATAATAATAATATTAATAATAGTAATCATGATAATAAAAAATAAAAATAAAATAATAATATTCATAATATTCATAATATTCATAATATTCATAATAATAATGATGATGATGATGATAATAATAACAAGAACGCACGATGCGTAGTGATTCCTTACCTTGTTGGTTACGAACAACCTAGACCGGACAAAGAATCAACAGGAATCATGTACTCCATATGACCAACCTACATAGCTTACCAAGCATAAAGTCTCTGCACCTTTTCGTTCCCAAATCATCGTGTTCACAAGGTTTTTAGACTTTGACCTCTGTTGACCCAAGATGACCTTGGACCAAGCCCCAAAACAATTGGGATCATGTACTCCATATGACCAACCTACCAACCACGTATGAAGTATCCGCACCTTTTAGATCACTAGTAATCGTGTTTACAAGGTTTTCAGACTTCGACCTCTGTTGACCCCGAACGACCATGGACCGAACCGAAAAACAATAGGGATCATATATTCCATATGGCTATCCTACGAACCTAGTATGAAGTCCCAGCACTCTTTCGTTCAGTATTCATCGTGTTTCCAAGGTTTTGGAACTTTTACCTCTGTTGACCTCAAACGACCTTTGACTCAACCCTAAAACAATAGGGACCATGTACTTCATATAGCCAACCTACATACCGAGTACGAAGTCCCTGCACCATTTCGTTCACTAGTTATCGTGTTCACTACGATTTCCAGACTTTGACCTCTGTTGATCCCGAATGACCTCGAACCAAACCAAAAAACCATATGGATCATGTACTCCATATGGCCAACCTACATACCAAGTATGAAGTCCCTGCACCATTTCGTTCACTAGTTATCGTGTTAACAGGGGGCGTAACAGACACACACATACTCACACACAAGCACACACACGCCCGTACCATCGCATAGACTCCTTTTGCCTTCGGCAAGGAATCAATATCAAGAGTGCCAATGGCACAGTAGCTCACCTGGTACGTGTAAATTTGTGTTACTAGTGCAGTCTGATGAGTAGTGACTGATTGATAAAACATTGATTCGGCATTTAGGACTTTGGACCAATTTTTTCAAATATCCCGAAGGTATGGTTATAACAGCATCATTATGACCGTCATTCAAATTTATGGCCCTAGGTCCCACACTGGCCTCTGTGCACTGTGCCTCCAAATTTGTAGTAGGAGAAGCATTTTGCGTGATTTCACATGATGGGCCCTAGTACCCACACCGGTCTTTGGGTCCTAAATTCATGAGCACCCTGAATGTAGCTATCACTATCACCATCATTATAACCAAATATCTGCAATGTGCAACATAACTCGTAGGAGATACAATATTTTGAGGTATAATGGGCCTTAGAGCCCAAACCGGGCCCTCAGCCCAAAATTCCTGAACACCCCAATGGTCGTCTACCTAAGGATCATTACGTGTAACTTCAAAGAAAATCAATTGAAACTTGTGGGAGGAGATGCTTTTCAAGCACCATTGTCTGGAATTTACCTGGAAGTACCTGGGTGTTTTATTTTTATTTGGCTAGTGGTAGTTTTGGGGCGGCGAACACAATGATGGAATCTGTTCCTCCATAATGATCTTGTTTAGTTTTAAAGATATAGGCGATAGTAACTAGCTTTTTCGAGTGACCAGAACTCAATAACGCAATATGCTATGAACTCGGGGTATGGCTCCGGCGTGCCGAGTTGCATCATATATGTTCTACGTGGAAATTTACTACTCTATCCTTGGATAGAAATACAGAGAAGTCCAATGTTTACGAAATTGTCTTTAATCGATGACGTCATCGCCCAGTATAGCGCTTTTACTCATTTCGCAAGGTGTTCTCACCGGACAACCAACTTCGAAAGCAGGTTTCTCCACAACGGTTCAGCCGATTTTTACGGGAAAGGTAGCGATGAGTAGCTGAGAAACTACTCCATAATATATCAAAAATACAAAGAGGCCTCCAAGGGACGTAATTGCACACAGACGGGGAACTGTTGGTGCCAACAACTGCCCGTTAATAACAGGCTCGACCACTTAAAGGCCAGGAGAAGGGGTGATTCATTGCTTCGAAACTTGCATGGATGGCAAGAGCATATTTCAATACCCCATAATAAGAAATTTGAATGAATGTCCCTCAAGAGATTACACAAAAATAGCAGATTTTGATTTCTTCAAAAGTGAAAAGTGCAAGTGATTTTTTTCTTCGAAGTTAATGATTACTTGCATCCACTACATCTAACTATGTGAATTGTTTTATATATCAGGTTCACATTTTTCGTTTTGGAACTTTCAACTTTGCATTGGTTCTAAATTAAATTACCTTCACACTCACGGAGTAAACTACACGAAATGAGCAAAATAGGAACTCACCAGACATCTTACATCGAGTAATGTGTACATTCTACTTAGTTCAAGTTGAGGGTTACTCAGTGGGAGTGAAATGTACATATAGTACTTGTAAGGATTTTGTATGGAGTTCTCATTTCACTTATTTTGTGTAATCTAATTTGTGAATGTATGCAGTTAAAAGTAACTTCCATAAACACACATATGCCTCTGTTTCCTTTTCGCTCTCTCCTCTACCACCCATAGCTCCCTTGAACGAAAGTACATTTGACATCGACGGAACTGTATCTCGGAACAGTGATGGTATGACGTGGAAAGTCGATTACAGAATAACATGGCCAGCCGTCGAAGAAACTGCCAGTAAGTATGTGGAGCAGTAGGTGACACTCACACCTCCTCCGTCTCCTTCACCACTGAACTCGAAGATGGGAATCGTCTCAAATCCCCCGTCGAATATTAGACACTGTCGTTTGCATGACATCACCGCAACATATATTCCAGTGATTTTCGGGACTGAATATGTTTTGACACGAATTTTGGAAATTGTGATAATTGAAGTTATTATAATTGAGTATCCTCTCGTTATGAATAATCATTATTATTAATTCAGTAGGCAAACTTGTCTCACATCACCCGCAAGACTAATGGACGACTGTTTGCAGAACAGTCGTCTCTCACAATATCGGAACGAATTTTGCACTGACTTATTATTGTCATCGTGACGATAAACCGATTCGGTACCGACCGATGTACATCGCTGGTTAGGGAGTCACATGGACAAAATGACGACTTACATTCCGTTACGTCATCAATTCATGGAACACCATGTCTAAGGTAGGCCTCCATATTTGCGAATGCGAGATGTGGTTTGAATCTTGTTGTAGGTTGTAGGATGATGCGCAAAAACGAAAAACATGTTACAGCTCCCAAAGAACAAACAGAAGGGATGATAGTAGGATAAGATTCATATATGAATATTTAAATAACGGGGTAATGATAATAACAATAATAATAATATGCTGAAACGGTGACTTACGAATGACAATGCAGTATCAGTGCCGCTTGTCATGCAACGGATTCAGATTCGAGCCATGAATACCATGTTTCCTGCCGAGGTTACTGCCGAGGTTGTAGTTGTGAATAAGTCATGATTCATGCTGTGGTACAGTGGACTGCGATTAGATTCTCGTAGGTCGGATGGAAGCAGTTAACATGAATGACTTTCAGTCCCATCAATGCCCGGACAGAGAATCTCCCACTCTTCCTGGTTCTGGGAAAGGGGCTAAATGCTGTGGTTCAAAATAGCAAGTGGGGCTGGTTATACCCTCGCCTCGATACCATCGTTAGCTCTGAGCACTATTTGAAAGAAGCTAGCGAGTTATTGCAAGTACTCATCTCCGAACAATGAGGTGAGCCTTTCTCAAAGGGCTCTCTAAACCCGTGACATGGAGAATCAATATCAAATTAACTACAATTCAACTCCTATTTTCCAACATTTCAACATTTCGTGTTAGCAAACTTTTTGTGTATAGATGATGAATCACATCGTCATCAGATATACGACTTAACTACACTGAAAAAAATGTGTTTAGAGTTTTTTAAACTTTTCTAAACACATTTGTTAAAACCAGATTCCTAAACACGTTTAGAAACTACGAATTAAGAAAACACAAATGCCAAAACATTGGTGTTCAATTGCTAAACAAATTCTGAGCACATTGTTGCTAAACACATTTTTGAACCAGATCTCTGAACACCTTTTTACAGTGTATAATTTGACAATAGCTGTATAAATGAAGATGGGGTTATTTGATTATTACAGTAGTTGGCAAACTATTTGCTTTTCCAAGCTCCTGTAATGATGTCATTCCGGGCTCTTTGTCAACTACAGAGTCTTTCATATTTGAAGATGAATTCCTTAGTTATAACGAAATAACGGATCGATCGCAACGGCATATCCGGGGTCTTATCAGAATCTGTCAAGCTGACATTTGGAGACGAATTGGTGAATCTGAAACCATTGTTGGGTAACACAGTTATAGAGTTCAAGGCCGATAATTACATACAGTGTATACGTATACTCACGTATATTTCTCCTCTCTTATGGCTATATAGTCTACTTTGTCACTTTAGCATTTGAGGAGGAGGATGCGCCCCTAGAACGATTGATCTTTGGCAACTGCAGTGAAGCTCTCAGAATAGGAAGCACTGCCACAGGTGAAGACCATTATCGGGTGAGGACATTTTCCTTCGGATAACCTATTCCTAATACACGCCGAAAGGTCGGCTAACGTCTCGTTGTGGTAATAATTATGAAAATAATAATAATAATAATAATAATAATAATAAAACAGCTGTTAAATTGCGATTTCCCCCATAGGATCAAAGCACTTTACATGCTTATTAAAAAAAGTAAATTAGTGTGGGTCTCCATGAAATTTGTTGGCGAGTTCGTTATATATGGTACGTGCGATGCGAGAGAAGTGAGCGAGCGTTCAACATAGTTGATGAAGGTTGAAGTAGAATGTAGTAGTATGTAGTAGAAACTCATCTTCTGACCTCGATCCTGTTCCTGAAACGTAGTAGTATTGGACATAGTCATTGAGGTAAGCAATGTTACCACGTAGCACTTTGTACAACACTATATTATAACATGCTCTCAAGCTGATGCGATAATAATAACAATAATAATAATGAGGACTTAATAGAGTGCCAAATACAGAAGCCTCTAAGCGCTTAAACAGACCTGAAACGGAAACAAAGACAAACAAAAAGAAAACAAAATGAACACAGAAGACAGGACAGAGGCGACAGCACACAACAGGATAGAAGAAAAAGGTGTCAAACAGACAGAACATGTTGTGTGAAGAGATGAGATTTGAGACGAGACTTGAGAGAAGCCACATACGATGCCAAACGGATAGAGTTGGGGAGGCCATTCCACAAATGGAGAGCAGCAAAAGCAAACGAGCGATCGCCATGAAACTTAGTAAAAGAGCGGAACGTGATCTCAAGGCGTGGCTCAGATGCTGACCTATAGCTCTGGTATGAACATGCAGCTGAACAAGCTCTGAGATGAAGTCAGAGGAGTCATGCAGTTAACCACCTCTAATGAGTAGAAGGATTCCAAAATTGATCCTCTGTCTAATAGGGAGCAAGGGGAGCTGGTAGAGCAAAGGAGTGATATGCTCAATGTGTTATATGCTCATGTCAAACTAGGAGCCAATGTTGGTATCCCAGCACAGTTGTAGTAATTCCATACAAATAATGAGTTGAACCGATACTATAGAGATACGGGGTTAGGGTAACAACATCGCAGCTCTTAAAGCCCACTCATCTATAGGCTGTGTCTCATTTCGTTTTTCCTAATTGTACATTCAGTGCTACCTTCTTATTCTCTCACGTTACACGTTTCCAGTTTCGTTTGTATATTCGTAATAATTGATATATCAACCGTTGTCTGTGTATGATGTTACGCATATTGTATTTCACTACGTTTTATAAAGGATGAGCCATCCTAGGCTAATTTTCCAATGAAGAAAAGATCCAATGCACTTACAATTCTCTTGCAGTCACTTCCCGAATATGACGGCGCTGCTCCCTTTACACACAAGGCCGTGTTCAAGGTATTCATGTCTATTTTCCAAATGCTGCTAAATTGTTTTCCCCTATTTCAAGTTTATATATGCTCTACGCAAAAACAGTTCTCTCTGTGCGGGTACAAACGACCATTACACATCGTATACAGGTGACTACAAGGAGGACGCCTTGGATACAGTATATAGTTATAACATCTATAATCATATCACCGTCGATAACCGGGAAAGCGTTGTTCGTTATATCCAGTTAAATTGTGCTGCAGAGATGCGATTGAGCAAAATTCATTCCATTTCATTTAATTTCATTTAATTTCATTTAATTTCATTCCATTTCATTCCATTCCATTTCATTTAATTTCATCTTGCAGCTGAAAACTGAATTGCATGAACGAACCAATTATAAAATGCTGGGAAATATACAAAACTATTCTATACGATTGAAACAGTGCAAAAATACATAAAAAAATATTCGAATTTCATTCAATTGACTTTGGGGCCATCAATTGACTTTTGGGCCATTATTGCTGACGCCTGACTATGATTTGAGCTAACACCATTCTGTGTGACACAGAACATAATATCGAAGCAGTAGATCCGCGCTCCAGGGAAAGTATTTTTTGCTCTTCAAACGGGTTTCTGAATAATCTCATATATCCAATATCTGATATCAAAAACTGTTTTCGTTAAAACTTCGAACACTCGTTATCACACCTTCATAGCATCAATTGCCGGATCACAGCCGCGCTCTTTCCATGCATTGAATGGAACCCTGAATAAAATATATCATTTCTCAGCTATTATGTTCTCCTATCTAGTTGTTTGTTTATTTGTCTTTTAGATTGCCTACCTTTTTACATCGGGGGTACCAGTACGAGTTTCACCAGCTGTTAATATATTCTTCGAAACTCCGGGTGAATATGTTATTGTTGTTCGGTCTCCACGAATATCGTATAAAAATGTAATATGTATTAGCCTATCTATAGAAGAGCAATACGAAGAGCCATAAATCTCTCGATGTTTCACCAGAATAGGATGATGGAAATACGAGCATTCGGTGAAATTTACAAAACGTTATTTATTAAAATGTTATTTTAATTTCCATTACAATAATACGACTCGGACACTGGGAATGCGCATGTATTTGATTTGATTCGATCTGGAAAGATATCGGTAAGTGAAATCGTCCATGGTTCCTCAGAGAACCTGTTGGTGTTGATCGTGGATGAGCACCGACGATAACTCCCATTGTCTCTCTGCTCCGCCTTCTCATGCTACGCTACGAGAGGCTCTTGTCATATGATACGAGATCGTTCAGTCAATTGTTGTCAATACCATGCATCCTCCGAAATCTGAGAAAGTGGTTAGATCCTGGAGTTCACTGGTCGTCCGTCGGATGGGGACGTTAAATGGCGGTCCGGGGAGCAGGTTGGGATTGTTACTGTACACCCCTGCCTCGATAACATCTGAGCATTAGTCGAAAAGAGGAGGCGAGTTATCGCCGGTGCTCACCCACGATCAACGCGGCCAGGATTCCTCGACGAGCCTTCGGTGGCTTCCTGAACCTGTAGCAATCGAATCAAATCAAATAATAACTGATGATGAATATGGCTGCTTGCTAAGGCGGCATATTGAAAGACAACCGCAGGCAAACTATACAGGGACCCATATCGTAGATACACAATCTAAACAGACCAAACGCTCATGCGATATATCGTTATGGGGATAGATTACTTGTCCACATGGATCGCACAATACAGAACTAGATATCCCATCGTGCAGCGATCGTTGTGATCTCTCATCGACAAATTATGTTTCCCTAGAGAAAATGTAACAATATTTCAAACAAAACAGCAGTAGAATAGAAAAGGGATAAAACATTCAATATGTTCATTGTGTTCATTTCTTGACGTGCAACGTCACACAAGCTCAATGTGTATTCAGGTGCCTGCTAAATTTGAATTAATAATGTCAACAATTGAAAGTTAATAAACCCACTTAGAAATCATATGAAGGAGTTTAGACCTATATGTCCAGTTTTCCTTTGTATGCAATGCAGTTGCTCTCAAAGATTGTGGTAGACCCTACAGGTAAGATAAGGTAAGGTAAGTTAAGAGTGAACGTGCGTATTAGTACCATCTTATATATTTAATATGCAAATCAAGCGAAGTGCTTTGTTAACAGGGTGTATAGAATTACTAATTGGACACAGAAGAGGCGCTGATCTGGGAACGATTGTATCCATAACGTCAGATGTCTACTTCACGAGGGGATACCCTGTCGAACATTATACCAGTAAATATCCAATCGGAATTGAAACGATTCTTATGATAACAGTACTTATATGTTGTCTTTCTCAGATTGTTATGCGGAAACAGAGAATGCCGAATTTTGTGCAACCCAAAGTAAGATTTATTCCTTTTGACGACTCAATTTCAAGTCATTAGGTTCGATTACATTGCTATACATTTGTATTACATATCCATGTATGTCTAATAATATCAATTAATTGTGAGGGTAAATGTTAGAAGCCTACCCTTCAAAGTCGAATATATATTGCGAAGTGTATCCGGCGCGTATCTGACGCTAAAATTAGGTTTATTTGAAGTGTATTGTCTTGAAAATACATCCACCAATCTCACAATCTGGTTGAACTAATTCATTGACAGACCCTCACCCTTGGAGAATATTACCATAGATATCCACGTAAGTCTGCTTTGTGTTTTAAATTGGAGAGTATTTTCGTTACATTTCAATCATACCATATACCATAAACAATTGGATATTGTAGAACGTTCTTGAATGTGTTGGATACCCAAAATTCCTATAATTAGGCACCTGTATCAGAAAAATTAAAATACTATAACCAACTGTAGCCAACCTATATATTTTCTGGAAAGTCATAAAATTACCTATATAATAGAGGAATTAGTTTTTGGTTGTGATGTCTCATTTGCATAAAATTAGCATATTAAGCGAAAATAAACATTATTTATTATAAACAACATTTAGTTCCAATTTGTTCTGATACTTAGCAGACAGATTTCGACTTGAGATTTTGTACACTTCTAATTGACATATTATAGAAGGTAAAAACATTTAATACCACATCCTGCCTCCGGGCACATGGAATCACACCTCAAGACAAAGATAACTAGACGACGGTTTTTAGTGTTTCGCAATGATTTATCGGGTAGAAAAACCCCTCATTGAAATACATACAAAACATCCTTTCAGCGATACGTCCGCATTGTTTTCGTGTTCCGTGTTTCGCGATCAGTTCAGAGTATGACCCACATTTTCCGGGTAGATAACCTCCGGTTCACGCAAAGTAACCAACTGGCCTCGTGGATAAGCCGACGTTTTTCAGACCACATTCCCCGTGATGATATTGAATCATGTTAGCTCGTCTATTTGACAAAATCGCTTCACGCACTCAGTAAGATATTTACGATAGCAATTAGCTATTTTATAACTCATGCATATTATATCAAACTACTTATCGCTGAGAGTACTGTTTTACCTGTGTGATGTCCTTTCTTCCTCCCTTGTCACAGACGTTGTTCGTTGTGGGGCACCCCGTGACGTCAGTGTGATTAGGACAACAATGGCCGATGATACTATATCAGTCACGTTCGAGTGGATGGTTCCAGTACAAATCAACTCTATGTATATAATGCAAAGCTACAGTGTCCAGTTCTTCTCCGAAGAAGGGGACTTAGTGGCTTCAGATACAGTACCTGCGGACCGAGATGTACGTACATTACGTACAATTTATTTATTTATCTATCTATTTTTTTCAAATCCATTCATTTATTCTCCAGAGCATAATATTTCCACAAAAAGGAAGGCGTACTGTTCTGCTATTCTTTACCCTTGTTAAAAGGTAACCTTTCCTGTTCTATTTTACAGATAGTCACATGGGTTGGCATCGGCAATATGTCTGATCATTGGGTGAACAGTGTTAATTTGCTAACGGTTAGTATGCTAGTTTTATTCCATGTCAAATGTAGAGAAATCCAGGCAGTCACTGGCGCGTGTGCATGTGCGCCTATGAGTATGGTGCATATATTCACGTGCGCAGGTGTGTTCGTGTCTATGCGCGTTCGTGTGAATGCGCGAGTTCTTGACGGTGAGTGTGTATGTATGCGTGTATGTATTAGCCTAGTTTGTGTTCGAGTCCACGATAGGGGGTCGATCCAATTTTGCCATCAGTCCGTTGCCAGAAACACTATCATATTATGTTGCAATCATTGGAAAGTTGGAAAAATGCTGGCAGTCTATGTCGTGATCATTCACGTCGCGTGTGGAATACCTGTGTGTTGAATACAGGCATCCGTTTTGGAATATGTCTCAATCATCGATGATCATTTCCTGGAGAGTTTCATTGGGTGAATTGATAATAGTTATATGGCAGTCCGTCCTTTATACTGATAACGCAATACGATATCATGTTTCCAGTTATCGGGAAATAACGTCGAAGAAGTAACGTCGTGTGTAAATAATTTCAACAGGTGTCATGTGAGCAACAATTACGTTTGAGTTTCGAATGAAATTTCGACACGTCCTCGCCCAATGCGCCTTAGCTTTCCACCCGAGAGGCCAGGGCTCGAATCCACACCATAGACTTTCAAACTGGTATCCATAGCCCTTCCGCTAGGCGCCCACCAGGAGAGATTAGAACAGAGAGGGGAACTGCTGGTGGGCTCGGGCTGAATTATCAACCCCCCTCCCCAGGTAAGCTCCCATGCTCCTATATTTCACCCCGCGTTTCTGACAGTGATATGGTTTCAACATGTCCATACACCATTTACCACACGGCACAGCATCATTAACAATCTCAGCACTGTCACTCTCATCAGCAGCTGCGTTCTCTCCGGCACTCCTTCTGACTTGGAGGTTGAGTCCTTATATGCGAATCAACGTATATGGGTTTCCACACAAAGTACCGTAATACAGACATGCACAGAGTCAGATGCAACATTAATATTGAGCTCCAGGGAAAAAACAGAGTGATGACTTTTATAGAGTTGTCCTGTTGTGTAGTTTCAATTATTCACAAACTAGGCGTGTATCCTGCATATATATCCCTTGTGAAATTTAACATAATATTATGGTTTCTGTTACCAGGTCGAACCATTCGTGAGGAAACCTTATGGAGAGTATTCGCAGCCAGTCGCCGGAAGGATGGTCAAATTTATGTTTACAGTTGATGAGACACGTTCGTACTCAATTGATTCCACATTTTGGATCCATTCCTCCCCAAATTATTGCCAATAAGTTTCTTCTGTGATTGAAAAAATAATGAATCGATAATACAGACATGAATATCAACATACAGGTCTACTTTTTTGGTAAATATCATAATTCTCATGTAATAATTAGCGTCCATTCTTTACATTTGCATATCTTCCGAAGTGCTCTGAAATAATTCCCCTTCCCAACAATGTTATGAGGAGGAGTCAATTTCCTAGATTCCTATTTCCAGTAAGAACACTGACGTACGTACCTGCATGTTAATAACGATTGGTAGATAGGTTACCCAATTGCAAGATTCGACAGTGGGTTTGGGTGGAGCGAGATGATGTAGAGGATTCGGAACTATGTTGGCTATCATTACACTCACGAAAACAAATACTTGACCTCGTAGTTCGTTAAACAGTACCTACTAGTGTATGTGTAACTAAGTCATCAACTACATTTATAACATATTGGAAGGATGATTCTTCAGTGTTTAGACTAACAAATTCAAAAAAGCAGTTAGTCAATCCACGAAACAGCACCGGTTGGTGAAATACTGGAATGTGAATAGGCCTTACTTACTTTACTTTACATTAGGGTGGGATAATATTGAAAGCTTGGCCGACCATGAATCGCCACCCCTTCTGTTCTGTGCTGCATGGGTCGCATCTGCCATGCTTAGACCTGTCCACTCAGCAAGTATTTCGGCCATGTCCTTCTGGGACGTCCTGCCCTCTTCTTCCGTTCAGTGCGCCTTTCAGTAGCTGGTGTTGGATTTTCTGTGATCTAACAATGTGTCCAAAATACTGGCACTTCTTCTTCTTGATCGACCTCAGCAATTTTCTCTCTTCTCCAACTAGATTTAGGACCCACTCATTTGTTCAGTGTTCCACATATGAAATACTCATCATCTTTCTGTATGCCCAGAGCTCAAAAAGCCTCTGAACGTTTTCCATTTGCTCACTTA
>JAUOBX010062536.1:0-13388 GCA_032360705.1 Eupentacta quinquesemita
TGTAGTTTCAGAGCTTGATACTAACTTTTGGCAACTGTACGTACATGAGTGGGGCATTTAAACCATATAACAGTGATTTTGATACTCCCAGGGTACTGAAGGCAGGAAGGAATCGGTTGTGGGTATCGGCAAGGCACATTTTGGCCCCTACTGCGGGTTGGTAAAAGCTAGTGGGGGATCCCGCCAACACCTGTAGCTGCAACCCTGGCTATGTATACATCAGGAATCAAGACCTCCACAGACAGAATCGTTGAAAACCCAACAATAGTAATAATAATCTTAAAACATGGAATGCGTAGGTGAAATAGAAGTAATCAGTGAATGAACAGTAGATATACATTGATCTGCTTAGATGGGATTGGCTCAGTCAGTAGAGCTCAAGACTAGCGATCAGAAGGTTGCCAGTTCAAATCTTGGCCTCCTCGGTGCACACCAGGCAAGGCTCTTCATCTCGAGTGCCTTGTCCCACCCAGGCATCATAGGCAGCCACTATCCCGAAAAGGGGGAATGAATCATTTGATCAGTGAATTGCTGTATGTTGGTTAACGAAATGATATATGACTAGGTATCATTGGTTTCCAGTTCAAATAAGAATTTGTTTGCCATATTATTGCTACAAGGTCCAATCAGAATTACATTTTGCATTTTATTTTTATGATAAGCATTCCCATGTGTGACTGACTGTGATATTGCATGTTAAGCCCGGATTACAGTCACATTAATCTGATCAGACACAAGTTCGGATTTGTGACAATCAAAACCCACTAATTTGTTATCTCGGTCAATCACACATGGTTTGCTTGGTCAACGGGTCAGTGTTTGATCATGTGAATGGGGCTCAAGGAATAATGTTCCTTAGTTGTCTAAGGAAATAAAATAATTAATTCCTGTTATTGTTAAATTATTATGTCATAGTACATGTGTATGTAAATGGGGCCTGAGGAATAATGTTCTTTAGTTGTCTAAGGTAATGAAATAATTCATTCACTCATAGTTATAGTTCAATGATTATGTCATAGTATATGTGCACTTTATGTCAAGACTTCTGGTGGTGGTGCAAAGTTGAAATTCAACAATTTTCGCACAATAGTTTCCTACTGCCTACCTCCGCCTTCATGTTGCAGCAAGTAAATCTACACAGTCAGGAGCACCATGTCCAAATCAACAAACATTACTTGCTGAACCCACTAACCTCAAGACCTTCTGCACATCACCTAACAACAAGGCATCAAACTTATATATTTTAGTCCCGGTTTAAGTACTTCCTATTCACTCCACCCAGGAGTTAATGGGTACCCTGCAGGGTAACTCATGTATCATCGTACGTGGCTGCATCTGTGGAAGTCCCATGAAGAACAAATGGCAATTCAAGAGTATGGTAAGGCCAGAGATGTGCGGTTTAAAAGTTCATATGAGGGGCTATACTAAATATATATATATATAAATATCCATTCTGACTTCCATTCCATGCCTAGTTTGGGTTAATATCTTTATTCATATGGTGTTATATTGAACTGAACATCATTATTGTTAGAGGGATCTTCGAATATAATTGATTTAACTATTATGGCCACAACAAATGTATTGGAAAATGAGAAGAGAAGAATATAAAAGAATTTAAAACAATCTGCATCGTCCAGGTCTTTTCCTTTAGTCATTGGCCACAGAATGAAGACTAGTGGGCTTATGGTACTGACTGGATTATAGCTTCAGTTGCGAGTTTGAATCCCAGTTGGCTGGCTGGCTTTTCCCCTCCATAGTCTAGTCCCACCCAAGCCTTAGGAACCTTGTGAGGTGACTAGTCAGTAGCAGTGATGGAGTCTAGCCAATCCGAGTCACGAGTCTCTAGCATCCAGAGTCCTCAGCTCAATGTCTGTATTCGAGTCGGGTCCCCGAGTCCTGGCTTTCCAGTCAGCATGTACACTAACAGATTTTGCCGTTGTGTGTGTATGGTCCTACATGGCTTACGCCACTCAAAAACACATAGGCTCTGTTATGGTGTTGGATGCATCATTGCTGTTAACTCAGTGGTGTTAACTACAATGATTTGGTGTTTGGAGTGAAATAACTAAGATATTCAGTTGCGAAAATCAGTGGAGGACTCTGACAAGGACCGAGTCCTATGCTGGTCAGTGGTAGTGTGCGCCATACATGGCAGCCCTATTTTGAGGTCCCCTAGGGGACACAATGTGATGACACAACAGGAGTTGCTTACTACATAGTGACTTGCCTGCACTAATGATCAAGGGTAATTAATACCAGCAGTCCCTGTCTGGTGAGGTGCTGTATCGATTCGACTCGTTTTGATAGCTACAGATTCGGGAAGCCACTGAAGGCTCATCGAGGAACCCTGGCCATGTTGATCCTGGATAAGCACTGGTGATATTGAATAGAAAACCTTTATATAGTGCCGTAACTAAAGATATTCTACGGCGCTTCGCGAACAAGCCAGACACGAACGAAAAACCACTTTGAAAAGATGAGTCTTCAATGACTTTTGAAGATAGAGAGGGGCTAGACTGGTGATAGAGAGGGAGTGCGTTCCACAGTCTGGCTCTGGCAACAGAGAAGGCTCTCTCGCCAAAGAGAGTATGGGTAGAGGGTACAAAAAGAGTGTTGGCAGAAATATGCCTAGTGCTGTAAGGAGAGGATCACCTGTTGTGAATGTCCTGTGTAGGTAATGAGAGACTTCAAAATAATACACAGAACTTTGAGTTGTATGCCTTATATGGGCATGTTACTTCATCTTGATCGCCACAAAGTAACTTATAGTGTTTACTCATGGCTGGCAAACTTCTCTAGCCTTGGCAAGGCGCTATTACTCACTCCATTAATGTCCAGTTCCTATATACCACTTACAGCGGTCTCAAAAGTGCTCCACTGCTATTACCCCTGATCATTAGGGACTTGTCAAACCCACACATCATAGTGTGCACAGCTCTTTCCAGATGCACCAAAACAGTGTCACACCATTGTGTTCCCCGGGGGACTTGCCAATAGCGGCAGCCACTACTGTTTACAAGTCGCCTCGCAAGGTTCCCAGAAACGCTGGGTTGGGTGAGGCACCGGGAAAGCCAGCCTGGATTTGAACTAGCAACCTTTTGGTCATGAGTTCAACGTTCCACCGACTGAGCTAATCCAATTCCCTTACCTCATTGCACCCGGTACCCAGGACCTGTATTTGCTCACTATTCCGGTTCCTATGACAGTCGGCCACTCCCTGTTTTGCTTAGTATGGGAAGCCACTGAAGGCTCTTCATGGAACCTGGGCTGTGGATAAGCACTGGTAATAACTTGCCTTCTCTCTTAGACTAGTAGTGCTCAGATGAAAGATATTGAGGCAGGGGTGTGACAAATCGATTCCAAGGATGACACATGAACTATCCAGAAACCACCCCCTCAAAATATGAGTTTACTGCTGAACATTGACTCCGAGACCTCACCAATGATGACTGCAAGTACCGCTACCTCTGGGAACACCACTTAGCCACTCTTCTGCACCAACAATAATAAACAAAACAAAACTCTTCACTAAACGTGTAATAACTGTGTGAGGGTATTTATTAGCCACGTGTATCTGCATCGATTGATACGAATATCAACCAGCCTCTCTGATGATTAGAATGATTGCCTAATCCATGTCACTTGCATGTTGTTTAGGACCAACGGTCCAGATCCACCTGGTTCTATCCCAATCCGACAAAATTGCATAAATTATGCACATTTGGCTGCTATGTTTGTTGGGGCCCACCCATCTGATATCTTTGCATGGAACCTGCAACACAGAGGGCAGCAGTCATGCAGCATCGCCAACTTTTGAACCCATCAAAGATGTTATTACTAGGGCGAATAATTGTTAAAGAGATCATTTGTGCTAACTATGGAGGAGACAGCGGCAGCTACACCATGAAACCACATCATCCCTGGACGTTTCATGTGTCGTAGGGATATAATTAGTCCGAGATATGGTATATGACTCCTTTCTGTACTGGAATGATAGGCAAACACCATCTAGTATTCTCTGGATTGTAGTGCAATATATTTCAAACTTTGGCTAATTAAAATAGTTAAGGCAGATAATAAAATTGGAATAATATAATGTGCATAAATTGAATTTGATTATTTATACATGAGCACACACTCTATAATTGCCTATCCAGACAGTACATTCAGACGACACAATTAAGTCCCCCTCAATGAACGAGAAGACGCGTATATAGATACAGCTCGTAACAACTATCTCACAACGAAGTGGTCCACATAACTCAACTGAAGTGTATACTTTATACAGCAAGGAATGATGGGTAGCACTCCATCAACATTTTTTCTGAAGAAAACTTTGGGAAGTTCTTCTTGCTTGACACTCATATTGGTATCAAATGCTCGAAGTTTGTGCAAGCCATTGCCAGGAGGGCAGCTTCAAATCACTAGATATATAGTTGATGATGAAAATATGACATTTAACATATTATCAGAATAGTAGATCAGATTTTCATTGGTACTGTAATTAACTTGAAAATAAATGAGCTGCATTGACTTGCTTTGCTGAATAAGAATTAGTGAGTTATAAGATTAGAGGTTAATGATATGGAAGCAGTTGACTTGGAATACAAATGACCACACGTATGACTAGTTTGTGTTATTATGACGATTTTGGAATCCCAAATAAAGTGACATACAGTAGACTTGTTCTTGAGAATCGTTACAAAGATGCATACAAGATATCTACTGAATATTGAACCAATCCAGAAACAACCGAATCAAATGGAAAATGAGTGAGCTGCAATGAATATTGAGATGAATGATTTAAAATAGTAAACTATGCCAATAATTATGGAAGCACTATAGTACTCAAGGCTTGAGATAAGTTGGAGCCCAGGGGCTATTTAGCCCCCAGAAATGCATCAATAACCCCTGGTTCCAATGAAATTTTATGAACCCGGGGCTATTTTGGAGCTCGAAAAGCCCCTGGGTCCTTCAGTCGACCACATGAAATATCAACTGCAACATGTACTACTGTTATGGATAACCAATACTGCGATTTAATGCAGGTGACCTAGTTCTGGGGTATATACTCCCTCATTTTACAGAAGTCAGGAACAGAATTGAGGCCCCTGGGTCGACCAAAATACAGGAACCAGGGGTTCTTCTCTCGAAAATTGACCCCTGGTCTCTGGTACCTTATTTCAACCCCTGACTATACTGAAGCCTGTTCACCGTTGCATTTCATGTGGTATGCTAATGATGACAGATCATGTCAAAGGTCCTCTGGTAACGCGCGGAGACTGGCCTGCACGAACAGTGTACATAGCAATGGAGATATATCGTTCATTTGAAGGCAGGGCAACCTATCAAAACTCCCATTGAGGAAATTATGCATCCTCCCACCACGAAACATCACTAATATTCACCTCAAACTCAAGGACAATGACATAGTCGAAGATTGGGTGGAATTACATAACTCCCAATGAATTATGGGAGTTTAACCGTATTGATAAGTCTGTGTTTGTGAAATTGTGTCTGTTCCAGAACGATTTATTAGGTTCATAGCTGCTGTGTGAGCATGCATGCATTGATAACCATGAACTGATCATTGACTTGGAATGAAATATTTCATCTATTTGTAACTCATGCACACAATTACCACAACCTAGTGCCTACAACTGGTTATGTGTTACTCTGATCATTTTGCGATTTGTTCTTTTCGTGCCACCACCTTCACAAACTTTGTGAGCAGATCACATTTTTCACTGAATACTGTTACTATTAACCTAGGAATATCTGAATCAATTCGAGCTGCATTGAATATTTTTGCTCAATAAAAATTAAACGATTTGTAATGATAAATGCTAATAATATGGAAGTGATTGACTTGGAATATATGGTAACGTACACAAGAATGATATGGATGGATGGGATTGAAGCTACATGCTCATAATACAAAATAATGCAATAATGTCAATAGTACCGAAAACCCTGTCCAACAGCGAGATACACAGATGGAATGATATTTGAAGTCACTACTGGAACAAGTGATCTTTCTCTCATAGATATCTGCTCAAAGCTAATTAAAACTATAAACAATTTAAATAAAATATATCTACTTTGTATAAATAATCATAGTTGCATTCTCTAGTAATCCAATTTAAAATGTTAGAAGAGGAAGAGGGTATTGCCCAAAATGTTGACGTCCAAACAAGAACTAAGAGGCTTTGTGGAATATTTCGCACCATATGCTCATCTGCATTAGAGCAATTATGGGGATGCTGACACCATCCCCTGATCATTCATCTCTGGACACTCTAGGGCCTGAACATTTGCAATTGATCGATTTGCAGAAATTACTTCCTGGCATATAGTGAGATGCAAGTATGATCGTTGTGAGAATTGACACTAAAACATTAAACTTCAGTAAAGAATACATCTAGGTGCATCTAACGTTCTTCTTTACAATGTTAGGAGAGGCAGCTGTTGCTGCTTCCTTTGAAACAACATTTGAAGTGTTTAGGCTAATTGTGTACTGGGTTTCTCATTGCAATTATTCAGCCGATTTTAGTTTGAGGTATGTTAATTGCATAATTTTTGCAATTGTTGTTTCACATTTTTCCATCTTTCAGGCTTGCACTGGGCAAGTTTTTCTGTGAAGCGTATTGATACTTTGGTGATTGAGGGCTCTATAAGAACCAAGATTTCATTCATTTATTTACTTCATAACATACAAGTGATAAGTATTATAAAGACCAATTAACCTTGTTTGGTCACTCGAGTCTAGAAAGCAAATTAATGCATATTGAAACATGGGATAAAGTACTGTATGCTGAATGGTCCCAAATAAAATATAAAGCACATTGAATGAAGATTTTTTTCCGGTGGTGCACTTATTGCATAATGAGACTGCGCTTAGTGGAAGTTAGCAAATTGCTGAATTTTGTTTTCAAACTATTTGGATTAGAAAATGTTAACATATACATTTCTGTACATTGTATTGTCTCTCAAATATTGAGTTATTACCATTCACAAATAACTTCATGACCCTGAATTCGAACCTAAATCACCAGGTTAGTGCTTGTAGAACGTTTCATACGGAGGTTGATGAGATTAGGACTTGGAAAAGTAGATCTCCTACAAAGTTTTTGCACCAAATCAGATCTTAGCTATGCTGCAATCAGCAGCGATTCTGCAAACTACACTCCAACAAGAGAAGATGTGCCCCTGCTTCCCCAACAAGAATGTAACAATGCGTAGTGATTCCTCGCCTTATTACCACAAAAAGATTTCCAACACAATTAAAATGACCTTAGACCAGACTTAACACTAGGGATCATGTACTCTGTGTGCCATCTAATATATACCAAGTATAGAATCTCTGCAGCTAGACTTTGACCTCTATTGACCCCAGCGGACCTTGGCCCTGACCCCAAAACAATAGGGATCATGTACTCCATATGGGGAACTTACATACCTAGTATGAAGTCTCTGTACATTTTCGTTCACTAGTTATCATGTTTATAGACTTGCCACAACTCAATCGTGAATGTTATTCTCTGTCCCTGGTACGCCCTCTATTCTAACACCCTCTGATCTTTCCGCACAAATCTTGGTGCGTTTAGATCAGCAGGCTACTAGATCACTGTACAAGCATACCAGTAGGACTCGTATAGAGGGCGTCAGAGCCGTATATGCCCGGACTTCGAGAAGCTGGAAGGGGCGGGAAGACGGACATAAGAGACTTGTAGCAAGTCTATCATGTTTACAATAAATGATATAGTGTTGTAAATTTGACACATTGGCATACCACGACATTCATCATGCCTTTAAGGTCGAGACTCGAGAGAAGGACACTCTCATGAATAAGTTCCTGGACACCTGGTTTAATCCAAAACAGCTGTCAAGAAAAATATGCTTTTCAAGCCAAATATTCCCTGGTCACCTAGGGAGGGAGTTGTTTGATCCCCGAACCCTCCCTGTGCATCTGGTTCTACACAGCTATGCCACAGTTGTGCTATCACCCACTTGCTTAATGTCTGAGGAATCTAGATGCCAAATGGAAACCAATCTGATCGATGTGCCATAGTAAATATTCACTGTTGCTCCCTCATCACTACTCCTCCTGAAAAGTGAGTAGTGACGGACGTGCTCAAAACCTGCTCCCCCTGGAAGGAACCTCTTCAAGCTGAGGGAACTAGCTCAATCGCTTTTCAAGCTTACCCAGAGTTCTTCACAAATATCATACCTCCCCAAACTGCTCAAGTATGTGCAAGGAATCGCTATTGTCATCAATTTGAGAACATTTCTAATTGAATAATTGTTAATACATGTGAAGCGCTCTAGGGGAAAGCAAGTCAGTGACTTTATACGTCTATATATATATTAGTGTGAGATATAATTTTACTATTATTATTATTAATCAGGCTAGAATAGTGCTCAGGTTTAGTCAGATTTATGATATTTATAAGTATTGATAAAGTCTGCCTTTCTGAAGTTTTGAAGAGTATGAAACCGATTACAGATAATGACAATTTCTTCCTTTCCCACCTGTGTGTGCTACAAGTCAACAACAAACAACTCCCAAACTTTGATGTATACCAACTACGAAACCCATCCCACAATGCAACATACCGTATTCATTCTGCTAAGCGCCCATCTCTGTAAGCACCCACCCCACATTCTTTGCGTTGCAGGTCGCTACCGATCTGAGTTGGGACTAGTTTAGGCAACAAAAAGTGTGAGTAAGGCTACGCTAGAAATCTTGGGAGTATTCAATTTTACATCAACTAAGTCACTGGCAAAGTTTATTCTTCTCCTTCTAGTCCCTCAAAAATACATCCAAAACTTACATAAACCCAGAGATAATTATATCCCCAGGACGCGTTAAGCGTCTGGGGATATTATGGTTTTGGGGGTGTAGCCGCCGCCGCCGTCTCCGGAAACATTAGGCGTTAGCACAATAACTCTCTAAAGCTTTATCTGATTGATTCGAAACTTGGTACACCTGTCCACTCTAGTCAAATCTTGGATGGGTTCGAAAGTGGGCGTTGCAGCACGACTGATGCCCTCTATCTTGCACGGTCTATGCGAAAATATCAAGTTTGTTAAAAGTTTACACGAAACTTGGTGGGTGAGTGCTACAGTTGGTCCCGCAAAACGGGACGACAATTTCAGGGTCATCAAAAGTCAAATGTGTGTTATTTATGCGATTTTCCTAACTTTGTCGGATTTGAACGAAATTTGGTAGATGTGGACTACCGTTGATCCCGATAAACATGATCGTCATTTCAAGGTCACTGGAGGTCAAATGTGTGTGATTTATGCAATTCTCCTAACTTTGTCAAATTGGAACAAAACTTTGTGGATGTGGACTATACTAGATGATTCTAAACAATATTTTGGTCATTTAATGGCCATCTGAGGTGAAAACGACATTATGCAGTTTTCCCGATCACCGGAGGTCAGTATCCATGAATAAGGCGGGGATATACACGTGGGCGGTTTACCCGCCTGCACATGTCTAGTTATTATTCATTACCAGTAGTACTAAGTATGTATACCGTTAAAACATACGTCGTCACGAATAAGCACATTGGCACACTGACAACCACATTCTGGATCGACAAGATCGACCGCTGAAGAGATGTCGAGCGGTGACGCTCAGCAATACAATTAGTCTGGTTTGCTCCGGGTTCGATTCCCATATTCACCAGCATGCGCTTTTCTCCAGTGGTGGCTGTACTCACAGTGACGACTGGTGGGGTCTTGATGTCCGGGCTCTGCTGTAGCGCAGTGGGCTTGGTAATTATGGGAGGTTGTTGTCCAGCGTTAGTTGCAATAAGTCCCGTCGGTCGGCTGTTGACGCAGTCACCGTGGTTGAACTTCAAATATACAAAATCATGTCGGAGGGAAGGGGGGGGGGTGAGACCCGCTTATAGACTGTGTATGTTAGGTGTTGTTTTCTTGTACCTTGCTAGCATAACTATACGAATTGGAATAATCATTAACCAAATTATTGAAATTATGTCCCAGTTTCGTATGTAGGCCGAATATTCACGTTTATTCATATACCAGTTATAAGTTAAATTTCGATACAGGGTTTTCAGAAGTTGATGTTTCGCAGTGACTTTATACAATGCATTCAGTTTCTCCTACATATGATGTGAGTTTCTGTCACTATTGCACTAGGGGAGTTCGAAATATTAAGGTATTTCAGTAACAGGCGTATCGGTTAAAATTCAGTCCGAGGTTTTGAGTTCCTCAGAGTATTAAGCTGGAGGTAATAACTGGAGTCAATTTAACAATAACCTCGACCTTTAGAGGCTATCTGAGAGCCTATAATATAATGAATCAAGCCAGGTCATCATGTCACTTATCCGAAGCCGTAATAGGGATGCTTCGCTCTGAGATATAACAAAGAGGAGGCGAGTTATCACCAGTGCTCATCCACGATCAACACGGCCAGGATTCCTCGATGAACTTTCAGAACCTGTAGCGATCGAATCAAATAAAAATCAAATAAATCTTCCAAATCCGCTAACACTAATCCGTATTAGCCCTAGAAAGAGAGAACCGTGCATGCACCAAGACCAAGTGCACATCAACACCACTGCCGCACGATTCCTCGTACGGCCTAAGCTCTCCGATATAGGACCCGTATGGAAATATACACACCACAGACATTTAGGGTGAACTGGATGACCAACTGACTAACAAAGGGACATAAAATAGACCCATCGGGCATTAACGATGTATCGACAATAGTGTTCTGAGTAGGGGCCGAGGGCCCACGAAATAAAAGAGGACATCATTATCGGGGCCATGGCGTTTTGGCAAATAAACAATAGAGTAATGGAATAATAATTGGGCTAGGAGGACAATAATACGGTCTAGCCACTCGTATATAGCCTACTTGCTCATTCGAACCGCCGGAAAGAATGACATGTAATTAAAAGAAGAGACAAAAAGTTTTCGTTTGGCCGATGCCGGTGTCGTATATGGATAGTTGATAAACATGTTTTCAGTTGTTATTGTACACTTGTAAGCTACTGGCTTCTCATGTAGTTACTAATTAGCCAGTATCGGATGTATTTCACCGTGGTTTTTTCTAGTCATTGGTTATACAAAAACATCGAAGCCCATAAACACTGCAATGTCATACCGATGCTCTTTAACATTTCCTTCCTATGTTGATCTAACTTACAGCCAAATTACAGCCTGTTTGAGTTTGTTTGTTTGTTTGCTACGGGTTCAGGAAGCCACTGAAGGCTCATCGAGGAGCCCTCTCCGTATTTTTATCGTGGATGAGCACCGGCGATAACTCGCCTTCTCTTTTCGACTAGTACTCAGATGTTATCGAGGCAGGGGTGTACAGTACCAATCCCAACCTGATCCCCGGGCCCGCCATTTCACGTCCCCGTCCGACGGACGACCAGTGAACTCCAGGATCTGACCAGGCATGGCAGCGACCTTTTGTCTGCCATGCGCGTCGGTGTAAATCGTCCGGCAACCCCACGTCACGCCCGACCGGCAGGGCCGGCGTGTTGCTATTGTATTTTTCGTCATGAGGGCGCACTCGTGACAATAAGAGCCACAAAATTCGAACTCCGGAGAACTAATGGTCGTATAGTCCAACGGATAACGGATTTTGTCTACATTTGTAGATTGCTAAACAGTATGTCTTGCATCTCCAAATATACTGCTCGATTTGCTCTCGACAGTGTAGAACATTGAACTGCAATTCTTTTCGTGTTTACCTACGACAATACTGGGTTGTTGAACGTAATCTAGGGTTTCCCGAACAACAGACAGGCGTAGAAGGTATTCTAAGATAAATCTATAAAAGCTTCGATCAGTTAACGTATATTGTTATCATAGCAGCCATTAATATCGTGATGTGTCAATTTCTCCCAAGATAATGAATACTCATCTCTCTTTCCCAAACTGTTCTCTCTTCTAGAATTAGACCAGCATAGGTTGGCAATCTACGTTCCAATAAATATCTCATTTAGCTTGCAGGTTTAGGCAGGGTATTCACCGTCAGTCGTAAAGCGTAATTGAGGAGGAGTACGCAATTCTCAAATGTATCAGTTTTATTTGCTTTATTAGAGTATGACCATGCTAGTGTGTCAGCTACATCGGCTTCCTCTTGGATGCAGAATAACCTTTAGGGTGTTACTACTCATCTTTACGACTATCAATTTTACTCCCACCCACTTAGCAGCACCACGTCAGCAATTGCTACGATTCTCGCTACGACTATGACTACGGCTACTGCAACGACTACAGTAACGACTATGACAATGACTACGGCTACGACTATGGCAACAACCATGGCTACCACAACGACGACGGATGTTACTACGACTCCGGCTACGACTAGTGACGGGTCGAGTAGGAGGGTGGCACAAAGGAAGCACTAGTCTCCCACACAGGGGCGCTACTGAAGTGTAAATTGTACTACGACAATGTATATGACTGTGGCAACAACTTCGGCTCCGGCTACTGAAGCGACTACGGCAACGACTACGACAACGCTCACGGCAACGACTACGGATATGGCTGCGACGACGGCTATTACTACGACTCCGGCTACGTATATGACTATGTCTGCAACTTTGGAGACGACTGACGACAACAGCAGCAGCAAAGACAACTACGTCTACGGCAACGACTATCGCAACAACTACCACGTCAGCAATTGCTACGATCACGGCTACGTCGACGACTACGGCTACGGCAACGACTACGGCAACAGCTACGGTAACGCCTCCGGCTACGAATACGGCTATTATTACACACTCACCCGCTCCGCCGCCCCGTTATTATCATAACTACCATTTCAACTATCAACAGCTTCTGCGCAGCCTTTTACTGGTAGGCCAGCACCACGATTAGTCGATTACACTATCAGCGCTTCCGTACGGCCGCTACTGTTTTGTGTTTGGTAAACCGCTACGTTCCTACGCTTACTTTATCATTATGTGGCATGGTTAGTGTCCTGGTGTGTTATCGCGAACACAAATATTTAACGAGCCTGCTGGAATTTGAAATGCCTGCAATTCGGCGTCATTTCCTATGCGAATACTTTGTAACGAGTATACTTATACATGAGATAGAATCTACTATTAGGACATGGAATCGCGAATGGGAACTCAATACTAATGTATTTTAAGTGCTAATGTGGCGTTATCAAACGTTATATCATGAGTGGAATACAAATAATAGGAGGGAAACATGTCAATTCGAAACAATACGGTGGACATAATTAATGAATGCCTATCAAATGAGTACACCCCATATGTATTCTATGATCAACTTTTCTCTATTTTAATAGTATATTTAATGTCAATTGTTTTGGTTAATTATACTTGGAGTGCACGTTGCAAATAAGTTGGCCT
>JAUOBX010062646.1:0-13386 GCA_032360705.1 Eupentacta quinquesemita
GGGGCAATTTTCAGCTTGTTAACACGATAACTCAACCCCTCCTGGATGTATCAAGTTCATACTTGGTATGTGTATTCCTGATGAGGAGTACATGGTTCCTATTGTTTTGGGGGTCAGTAGTTTTCTGATGTCACAAGAGGTCAAAGTCTTGTTGACAGTATATAATGCTTGATCTGGTGAGGCTGACATTCAGTGTTGTTATCTTATGGCCCCCCATTATTCTAGTGCAGACGGACTGGGGTTAGCATGTGGGAGTGATAGGAAATTTTCAATAGTTGATTGAATCATAGATGGATTATGCTCATACTTCGGATGTGGGACTCCCCATGATGAGTACATGATCTCCATTCTTTAAGGGTAAGGCTAGAGATCATATGAGGTCAGCAGAGGTCAATGTCTGAAATTATTAGCACCATACTTACAGAATGCCTGGTCCGAGCAGGTTACTACAGGGTCCCGCATGAAATAAAGAACATGATCCTTATCGTTGATGTCATCAGAGGTCAATGTAATCAAGGAATCACTAAGCTTTCTGAATTACATTACTGGCGCTCTATGAATGTTTCATCTATCTATCTAAGTCATATAAAATATTCGTGTATTCTCATGCATAAACACTTCACAAGTTAGGCCTAGTGTACGGCACGCTAGTACAGAATACCGATATAGGCTACTATATAGGCTACACTATGCATAGTGTAGGCCTACTGTTGTCTTGTCTGTGTGGAATACTTGGTGAGAGATTTAGCAAAAAGAGTTCCAATATGATGATGTAGGCTATAGTTTGGTGTAGGTTTATGGGAGTTAACAGACTGTCGGAACTGATCAGACATTTAATATGAATAATGTTAATCACAGTTGACATTCTGTCAAGATGTAATTTTTAGGGATCGAACTCTTATCTCAAAGCTGTCGACCCCAGTTTTGTAACGTCTTTTCAACGTATTCTCTAGCCATGTCATCGATATTTATATACTGAAGTCGAAATTTCCAATTAAACTGTTCCTGGAATTTGGTGTTTCCGAGGGAGTGTCGAATTAGTGTAATAGTTTCTCAACATTATTTTGAGAGATTCGATAGTTGTTGAATCATTACGAAACCTGGTGGATGCTGTTGATATCCAGCCCAATACAATCTACATAGTCATATATTTTGTTGCATAGGCATAGTGTTGGGGTCGCTGGTTGTCATTTCACCGATGGTACTTAGGAAATCCAAATCTCATACCCGTATTATTGTGAATTCTTTGAATGAAACTACCATAACTAAAGTTGAGTCTACTGTGAAGAATACCGAGTAAAAAATGAGTCAGTCTGAAAGTTGGAAAACCAATTCGCAAGGAGAGATGTTTCACAGTTGTCAGCCAGGAATTGCTAAGTTATTCAGTATTCTTAGGTCCCAACGTATGTCGACGATTTTGGGATAAATGCTCGTTCACTTATGACAGGACGCCCCTAATATTCTCACACAAATTCAGGTACGTGTATTTAAATGCATAACCACTGTCAATGATTGGGCTATTACAAGTTTGCTGGTGTTGGTCGTAGATCGTATGTTACTTGTTTTTTTGCATACAGGCATGTGTATGTGTCATTCATTCATGGTGTACTACTTCGTTGCGATATAGCCATTATGGCAAACACTATGTAATATACGTTTTTTTTGTCTCGTCTGCATTGAGTTCCGGTTCAGGAGTTTTGAGAATCACTCAAAACAGTTTGATTATATGAGGATGTAGCTATCCTGTACATAGTAATATGGTATCCGCATATGGGATCAGAAAGACAAACTCATCAAATTGTCCTCGATTAGCTATATGCTAATTGTAGTCTATATTCTAAAAAAATGCAGTGCGTCGGCATCAAATATTATATTGGATTAATGTGAAACCTGGTGAACATGGCCTGGATTGATTCAAATCGAATTTAACAGTAGGTATATGAGCCAAGAGTTATGATCGCTGAATATAATTTAGTCTACCTGAATTCAGGAGAAAAAACCATTGGGCCTAAGATGCGACACACACGAAAATGACATATAGGTGATGCAACCTGCATTAGTATGGAGCCAGAACATTTACATGACGAATTTGGTCAAGAAGGGCCCCCAATGTATTACATTTCCTTCTACCATGCGGACTATCTATCCAGTCATGTCCTTAGGTAGACACAAGCACACGTACAGGGCACTCAAAAGGCATCAGTGAGATACTTGAATCTGCCTGAAGATAGCACTTGCCAATGTTTTCAGATGAGCAGGTATTTAGTGTATTCACTGTTGCATCCTGCTTGCCATTGTATTCTATTATGTGACTTGTTTTACTTCGATTACTACAGGATGTGAGGATAGCTGCTTGGTCCTGAGCGTTCGGGGTTCATTTCAAAGAAGTCCACTGCGGATCGTCTATTAACGATTCGTGTCCTGCATAAACTGATGCAGGAGTTTGATATGGACATTCTGGTAACTAGCTCATATCCACCTATGTGAGTTGCGATCTAGAAGATCCTTGACAAGCGAGTGTGTTTGGTAGTGTCTTCGACTCGTACAATTGTGAAACCCTGTATGGACTGGGTTATAGAGTTGTTTGTGGGTGTCACATACTAAGTGGTCGCCTCTGGCGGAGTAGAGGTTACCTACCTGGACATTGACTGAACTGTACTCCCAGTATGGGTCTACTCTACTTACCGTAGACGCTCACTGCTGAGAAAAAGATTGTAGTGTTTTATTAATTCACTTACTACTGCTTCATCTGTTCACGAGTAGACCCCCGCCTTGACTGCAATTCCAGTAATGTCATTAACCTATTTTTTTTTTTGTGATAACGCCATCCATGTGGGCGAAGCAGGCCCTAAATTTCGGTTGAGAATCAACAACCATAACAAATCAATTCGTGACAATGCGGCAGGTTTCCCTGTCGCAGAACACTATGACTTCTATAACTTAGCTCACCATAATCTAGATAATTTACCATGTACAACTCTGGCCACCAATCTTCACTCATCTGATCAGCGTAAACGAAGCGAAATTAGGTGGATCCGCAGGCTAGAGGCGAACACGACGGACCCACTGAACCGGTATAATATTGATTAGCGTCACCGAAGAGTCCATTGCAGCACTGTCGCTACGTGCCGGGTATTGATTCTATTTGAGCGATCGAGATGCGTCTGTTTTTGTATATATCATTCTTCCATTTGACTTTGCTGAAGAAGGTTCCATGGGAACCGAACATTTCAAATGAAAAATTGAAATAGTAAAGAGAACTACATACTCTAATTATGTTTTCTTCTTGGAAGCTTTGTCTGTATAAATATATATGTTCGTGTGTGTGTATGGGTGTGACACCTGGCTTGTGAGGAGGATAACTCGACCACACCTGGATGAATCAATGTCATAATTAGTATCTCGCAAAACTCGCAGCCACTGGGAAGAGCTTTCGAAACTTATCTACATAGTTGCTCCTGTAAGCATGTCATAAATATCACTGATTCAATTTCAGCAACCATCACCCGTACATCGCGGTGGAATCACGGGTCCTACGTGAATAGACTATTACCGGGCAGAGCGCCTCAATGTAGTAACCGAGTCTTGAAATCAATACAATGCATATCCGATGATTAATCTCACCTGTGCTTTGGTCGTGAGTAAAGAGTGTATAGGGCTGCGTCGACTTTGGAACTGGCATGAGGGTAGCGTACGTCTGTCCCTATTCTTACTCTGATTCATCGACCATTGTCGAGCTGTCATATATGCCAGTAGAATCAGCAGGCGCAAAGCTGCTCCGAGTTTCTCACCGGAACTGTACACGTAACAACTAGTAACACGCAGGCCATTGCTGTACTAAGACCAACACAAAGACATGTAATATCATATGTAGAGCACACATATATGTGACATGTAATTGCGCCATCAGTTTTTCTGCAACCTAATGTTTATTGTATGATCTGTTCATTTTTCAGAGAGCGCCACGCAGAGGGAATCGCGACGTCAACAAAAGTTTATTCGTAGTATAAAATCACCCTACTTCATTTGATTGTAATCCTTGTTAATAAGAGATTGATCGACTTATGATCAGTGTAGATGGTTCGTATTTCGACCGCACTCCAATCTGCTTAGACACGTGAACTGGTCCTATCGAAGCCATGTACGCTACGTGAGGCTCCTATTGGTTGAGTGCGACGTCACTGTCACCTGCTTGGAAATCCCAGGATTCTACTGCAGCTCCAGTGTCGCCATGCATAGGAGAGAAAGTGTTAACGTGTACGTGTCGGCACTATTTAAATAAGAAACAGGCGGAATGAAGCACTGGAAAAAAAATACATAGACGTTATTGCAATTTGAATTTATTTTTTATTCACAAAATGTGGAATCAACTGATGAAAAATAACCCCAATATAGAAGAAGCGTTGTCAGGTGTATAGCTGATGATAACTGTGATGGACGACGATGAGGGCAGATTTTTATTCCGCTGGTTATTAAAATGAAAAACATTTACCAGGTGCTGTAACATTGAAGTGATAGTCACTTAAATAGGAAGTGATATCTTGTGAGAATTGTATTACACTATACAACACGATAGCTATGGCGTGATTGATAGGTTAGATGCGTTGGGTACACTTACGAGTAGTGTAACGTTTGAATGAAACTGTCAAAATTATAGGCAATCATAATGACAGAGGTCATCTCGAGCTCATCACTGGTCGAATGATTAGTATTGTTGTTTCATTTCGGTACAGTGAATATTGATCATCGAATGTCATTCCAAAGTGATGTGAAGGTACCGGTAATGCAGTAATGATCCAGATTTGTTTCGACTGACTACCCTGGTGAAATGAGCAGACAATTGTCGTTAATCTCTTTTATGAATATTGACGGAAAACACATATATATATATGAAAAATAGTAACAATATACATTTGAATTCAGATGTTTGGAATAACCATTTTCACTGCTGAATGCAAATTGTAAATGCCGAAGAGCACAAAAAGTTATATTCTGAGCTATTTCTACGTGCTTCACTCCGAGACAGTTGGATCGCTGCCAATGTGACAGGAGGCTAGACACACATCGTTTCAAGAGAGGGTTACGCCAAATCACCTCATCTCTGGTGTTAAGATGCTTGTTCTCATTCCCCGTAAGGATTTAGTTTTTCTTAACATTCAATACAACTATTTCACAATAATATATTATTTCAACCGCTCATCACTAGTCACTACATTACTGTGAGAACAACTGTTCTGGGTCTAGTTCTTGTTCTGGTAGTTGGAACCTGTGAAATTGTCCATTATTTTTATTCATTCGTTAATTATATGTATTTTGTTGTTCGTTGCTCTTATTTTAGAAGTCTTGGCTTTTTGCGACGGCCTGTTCATTCATATAAAAGCTACATCAGTTAGCCTGTGTTCGTTGTGTCACTCTTTCTCTGACAGTCGTAGAGCGCCATTCAATGCCATATGTATTTCAATTGGACCTACATACCGTCGACCATGTTACACTACCTCCACCCCCCCCCCCCCACTGTACCGATAATAGCGAATGCTAATTAAAATACATCAGGTCAACAGCCCCTATACCAGGGAATTTTAGGAGGGTGTGATTCGGTTTCCTATCCACTCTCTGTGTAATTCTCACGCCGGTCCGTCATATTCTCATCATTGTCATGACGCATTTTCTATTATTGGCTGGGCGAGCTATTCTAAGCTTGTATGTCTATCCATTCATCTATCTGTCCGTGATTGATTCAAATTACTACTCCTCCTACATCCGGCCAGTGGATGATGTTGATGAGACTTGATAACGATGAGTGACCAGGCCAAGGGTCATCTAGGGGGTTAAATAGTTATATGCCAATGGTCACCTGGTGGTCAATTTAAACCAATTTGTGAAATTACGAACACTGCTGGATTCTGAATCAAATGATTATGAGGCAACCCAGGTATCATTCGGCAAAAATGAACATTCCGGGCCTATCCCAGAATATAACCCTCCTCCAACAGTGATTGAATGAGATGAACATGAAAAGTAGTCAGTATTATCGTTTACCAATAGGTAATGTTGTGTGGTGAGACATTTAGGGTAGGAGAGATATAGGGCAGATTGTTAGTCATTTAGTTTGAACGGCCAAGTAACTTCCGCTCCAACAGGTGATCAAGAATGTTGTACAGTACTATCATTAACTATGGTATATCTGGTCAAAGATAATCCAGGGGTAAACCGCGGCAAATTTGTTCATCCATCGAGCAGTTATTACTGCAGCTATTTAATGGAATAATGTATCATTCAAATGTGTCAGTATTATAAATAATCAATTGTTCGTATGGGGAATTCAGGAACTGCAGGTCAAATGACATGTAGCGGTCAATTTCAATCATTTCGTTTTAACGATTATGTGGCCTCCACTCCTACAACATAGATCAGATAGTCATGAATGTTGACCAACGGTAAACATAAAATAGTCAGGCTTCCGAAGGCACGGGTCATCTGTCGGGGGAGTTGGATGATCATGAATGCTGTGAAGCACTTCGGACAAGCCCTGCCGCTGGGACAATTGTTAACTTGTCCGATTTTCTTGAGCTTACATGCCTTCAGGTACTTCAGGGCGTACACCATGGTGCAGTTGGTATGGTCTTTGGTCTTCCATTCAGTCTGGCAGTCCCAACAGAACTCATACCTGTGAAATGATGAGCAAGAAGTAGTTATGGAAACAGTTCAATTATTTCCCGTATTGATACAGCTCACGCCGCCGAATAATCCAAGAATCCTCCCGAATCCCGACGCGAGCAAACTGGTTCACCGCAGGCAACAGCATGCCAACCTGATCACGATGAGCGAATTCCGGCATTATTGATAGTGTCAAAATGTTGCGAAGGCCATGAAATGTGAACAGAATAAAAATTGCTGTTCTGTTTACTATTGGTTCATTTTCATTATTCGAGGGCATGCGTCCGGTACGTGAACATCGTTACGATATTGGCAACTCGATACAGCGCCCGAAACCATTCAACGCTTTGAATACCTAAGAAATAACAGCACAGGAGAAACCAGAAGAAACAGAGAACAAAACAATGCGACACTCAAATGGATACAAGATCATTTGGGTCAATCAGATATTGCGATGTGTCGATGACGGAGGGCAGCTATGATTCGTAGTCGCTGGACCGATATAATAGGGTTGTCAGGGAGACCATACCGACAACAAGACATATCGAGCATCCCGCCTAGAGCATGGGTCAGCATGCATGGTATCGAAAATCTGATCGATTGGCGGATCGAGATGGATATTTTCTATTACAAAGGCATTGCACATGACTAAACATTCCCAAGGGAAGCAACACACGGTCCTTCCAAGTCACGATTGGATACAGTGGGCTGTGGTGATGTCTTGTACTGGGGCGCCAACCAATGTGGCAGCCGGAATAACAGACCCATGTGAAACCGCACAGTGGGGAGTGTCATTAGTGATCATGATAACAGACTGCGTGTGATCAGGCGTACGGTATAATACTTATATTCATCACAGATACACACCATGCAGCATACGAGCATTGTTTGACAAATGTCCGCGCATTTCTCCCTGTGATATTTGGTTTCCAGTGCCACAGTGACCACTAACCTAACTTGCTACAATATTTGCCAAAAATACATGGGACACCCCCGCTCCCCCATTCAATAGGGAGCTTTAGATTTGACCACGGCAACGTCGGCTACTACGAGTGACGTCACTCCGGACCAACTGCGCATGCGGCAACTTACATATCGGTGTACTACGTGATTCTACGACAGCAGTCGCTTCATTTCGCCGTAGTCCATACTACGCCGAACTTTCCCGCGGTTCCAACAATATGTGACGTCATTGTTAATATGTTAATTAGTTGAACAGCTTGAACTTGAACTTTAAAGTTCGACAAAAAGTCGTGAGTAACTTTCGTATTTTCACATCGATTCGCTAGTACGTGAATTTCGCAGGCTTCATGATTGCATAAAGTATATAGCCTAACTACAACCCAGGGTTTCCTCTAGTCCCAGCTGTGAGCAGAAATTTCCTGAATTCAGGACAAAATTCGTGATTTGAGCGATCAAAACTCGGTGCCTACTGACTGTAGCGGTCAGCGCCTGCGGAGGCCAGTGTACATTGATTAAGAACACACTCGCAGTCAGTGTGTGGCGAATACAAATACAATCCAATACAATGAGGGCTGAGGCATTATAACCTACTGTAGGCCTAGGCTGCTCTATTGAAGTAATGATTGTTTACTTGTTGTAGTTGTACTGTGGGCTAGTCAACTAGGGCGCCTAGGCGGGCGTTCGCCTATTTCCTAAGTCGTCTGTTGTACTTGAAGACTCGGCTGGTTCTTGTAGACTTTCTGTTGGACGTACAGTATACCAGGCTGGGTGTGACTGTGTAGTTAAACTGCGGCTGTGCTTCCCATGTAACTTCAGGCCTAGAATTAGAATAGGGCTTGAGCAAGTCTTTAGGAAAAACCGCTATATTCCGTTGCACTTTATTTTACGATATGTATGAAATACACCTAGGGCCTAGCTGGGTGACGAGATAAGGGACTAGGCTTGGGCCGGCTTAAGTGAAGATTAGGTGGCGGATCTTTCCTGCTGACACACTGTGACACACTGCAAATGCAATATTCAGCCAACAATTCAAATATATTCATTCTTCCTCCATTTCGTAAATTAACTCAGGGAATACTTTTTCTCAGGTTCAGGGTTGGGGGTTTGGGTCAGGGGTGGGTCAGGGTCAAACCATCAGCGGTTAGGGACAGAGATCCGTCACTCATTGTACATTTGAGCCCAAATCAGAGTGACGTGGTATGATTAACCATTCTGTACCCAGGTGATAATGAGAGTATGGGGCCTAATGGTGACAGGCTGTTTGGAATAACCAACCATCGGAATGAAATGTCCCTGTTTCGCCACCAAATTAATCCTCAGCAACTTCTCTAGGCCTAAGCCTCTCATGAATATCACATTAAATCAGGTTACCATTCGATTTCTCGACTGACTGTTCTTTCGCCTTAGTACATAGCCCAGTCTAGCCAACAACAAAATGCATGCTTGTATTTTAAAGCACAATATGTTTGATGTTCCAGCTTGGCCTAGGCTATAGGCCATGCAGGTGAAATAGGCCTAGGCTAGGCAATTTATTTGCATGTCAATATTATGCCAGTTCTGTTTTTGAGGTTACATTATATCTTTCAGTTATTATTCACTTCTAGGATTCTTTTCACTGTTCAGTTGTTTTATTTTGCAGCTATCATTTGATTGTTCATTTTTTTGCAGACATGTATTCCCAATAAACCAGGACATATTGTGTGTTTGTTATGTTTTCATTTTATAGACTAGGGGTAGATGGGTCTTAGGGCATGCCCCTCCCCCACTCATTTGAGTACTTTTGAGCAATATATCAATATTGCACAACATCAGTTTGGAACCTTGTGATTATTCATAAGCGTGTAAAGAATATGAAGTGTTCCGTTCTATGCATACGAGCCCTGGCTCAGCTTTGAGAAGGGCAAACCTACCCCTCAATGCTGACCGTGCAGATTATTCCCATACATGGTGGTGTTTTTCAGAATTCCAAGAGCAGGTTTGAGCTGAAGTTCATGCTGCCAGGCAGTATACCTAACTTAGGCCTGATGATATGCTCCACCCACAGCGAGGGCTCAGCTACTACACCTTTGTACATCACTCCTATGCAGGGCTGGATAGTATCTCCTCTATGACCCACGGTATTATGTTGATGGAATACAATTTATTCACTGGAGGCAAAACTATTTAGTGCCTAGACCTATTGCATGAAATTGCAGCTGAAACTAACCATTCAGCCCCCAATTCAGATTCAGCCCTCCTATGACTGGCAGTGGTGTGATTTAGGCAAAAAAACCAAAATAGAAGCTGGTGGGGTTAGGTTCTAAAAATTTGAAAAATAGCCCCAAAGGCCTCTAAATGCAGAATGGTGCAATGTGTGAGGCTAAGATCAACGAAAATAGCGTTAACATCGGTGAAAAAAAGCAAATAAATCCTCCAAACTTGGGTTTTTGTATAAAAAAAATACCCGTGCGAACGCCCCTGTGGAAAGTATGTTTCGCCGTAACAGCCCACTCGGTATACGGTAATACAGAATGGAACATGTTTGACCGGCTATTTTTCATCCTAAATGCTAGGCCTATCTACTTCGGGATGTGTCCACTATCCTTCATCCCTATGCATTTAAATTTTGCTAAGCTGAGCTTAAAAGAACAGGCTGCATATTCGCAAGTTAAATGATTCATTGAGGCATTGACTCGCGCATCCACAACACAACTCGCAATCACGTGACTGGCAAAGTTGCCGTCGTGGATTTCTAAAGCGCCTGTGAAGCAGTACGGCTACGGCGACTACAACGCAGATGACTCCCCGTAGTAGAAGACCCCGTCGTCAAATCTAAAGCTCCCTAATGTTGGTATTTGACAACGCGGTCGTTGGGCGCAACATCGAAGGGAGTGTGGGGGTCTCAGATCCGCGATTTTTATACTACGGCTGTGCAACGGGTCCGTAGTGTCCCATCATTTTCGTCGAAGATTGAAGCATAAGCATCATTGTGTCGTGTATAGTTTCCCCACGTCAGTTGGCGATACTTGGTTTGAACCTTGCTTGGTGCCTACTTGTCATTCGTCATACCTTTTCAATTATCGGAAGCTCACAGCCTTCGGATGTTTGTGTGGGGTCCCGAATTCCAATGCATACAGAGACTTGTTGCGTCTCTATTTACATGTGTGGTTTCGATTCACAACTTGGATTGTTCATCGTTATAATTTCGTCTTGGACGAGGGATTTAGTTGGCTGGAGAATGCCTGATGATGTATGAATTATGGATAGCTTAGAACAGGATCTTAATCGATTTCAATCATTTTGAGGATGGATGTAAGAACTACGTATATATGTTACTCACACTGTTGACTGTCCCCTGCTACAGATCAAACAAATCACGCGTTGGTCGGAGTTGTTCTGTCGCTTGCAGTAGCTGTTACACCGCAGACATTTCCGGATGTGGGGGATTTTGTTGCAGTAGTTTTCGGTTAATTTTTGGACAAATTCTTTCTGTTCTTTCAGACTAAGACGGGCGACGTGACGTACCATGAAATACGGATATTCGTACCCACACGCATCCCCGCTACCCGCAATCGGCCCGCTGTAGCCAGGACATACGAACGTGAAGTTTCCGTCCGTGAGTACGCTACGACAGTACGCGGTCATAGAATCTTGCGCTAGAAAACGAATAAAGACGAACATCGGTTTATTTTAAATCGCTTTATCACGATAAACGAATACTACTTAATCAGTATTGGGTGGTGTTATAACAATATCATATTATCGAACATCTATATAGCGCATTACAGGTTAGATACAAGTCACATTGACAGAAGGTCCTACAGTACAACCAGAACGAGTATCAACATTCAAACCACAACACTGAACACCTTGAAGTACACATGGAAGCCATGTCCCTGTTTTATGCTATGGTCCGATCGGACCAATTGTATGTAGTGGTTGTGAGGGCTAGATTGATATTCAATAAATGAATTTGCATAAAAAACATAATCAGCGACACAGGAAACCTCTAAAATGTTATATTTTTTTAAGCCTGAACTGCTTTTACATTTGATTATATTTCCCGATGGCGTCCATTTTTAATTGTCCACAATATGGCGGCGCTATCAACAAGAAATCGGCTGAAATCGGAAGAATATGGTATTAGCAATATCTGTGCGAAATTTGGTGCTTTTGAGAGAATCGGCACCAAACCCTCCTATTATGCCCTGAGCTCCCCGACTATGCTTATAACTACATCAACATCTCTAGCGACGAATGGCTGACTGTAGCTCCCCTTGCTTTACTAATATTTACGAGGGAGTGTGTCGGTAGGCTCGGCAACTTCAGACCGACATAGTTGGGTACACCCGGTACGACTGCAAATGGCTGTAACCACAGAAAGAACCAAATCCGCAACGAGGATCTGAATTCACGACGATTTGGCGATTATGAATAGTTGAACAAGCTTGTATAATCTGATCACGAACTTACTGATAAAATGCCCACAGGGCATCTTTGCCTTCGGGACGGTCTCATCATAATCAAAGGTGATCATATCCTCCTCCTGATAGACCACTTCGATGTGAGGAGGGAGGGCGGTTAACGCCTTCGTTGGCTCATCGCTCCCTCCCGGTAGCTGCATTACCATCATCACTGTACAGTTATCCCCTATATGAAACTTTTCCAGTTTCTCTGTCCCCTTCTCCGGCAACGTAAGTTCAGAGGCTGTAAGAGACAATTCCAATGCATGTATACACGTTGTGTCCATATAGATTAACAATATCAAACTACAATCGCATTATCTCAGCAAAACCATTGAAAACATATGCTCTATATGTTGAATATGCATGCTACAAAATATTCAATTACCACAAGACGATTCAGGAGATTTTCTAGGAGATCAATACAATGGCGATTTTCATCCAGAGAAGTGTTGAGTTTTGAAAATCGGCCAAACAAATTCAGACTCCCAATACACCATGACAAACTAAACAATGACCATAAGTCTTGATCTAATGATCTAAATAAAGCATTCACAAAGAAGAATCATGGATTTTTTTGCAACAACATCTAGTTTACTAATCATATCATACTAGTTTTTCCTGAAGGACAACATCATTGTTGTAGTGATCAGGAGATATCGAAGACAGTGAGTCTGTTTTGCTACTTAACGAAACGCTCTTAATTACTTTCACTTATTAGGATGTCTTAGCAAATGTGTATCGTCGCGCAACCAAGCGGATTCCTGGTTCAAATCTCCAGGGTAACGAAGCATTTCTCAAGGACCATTAGGAGGTGATATGATCAACGTATGCAGGCAGATTGATTGTCAGTGGAACACCCATCACAGTCTCTGTCTTGCATTAAGGTGTGGCTCAGCAACAAGGGGGACATATCCCTAAATTTGTCCATATGACCAGGTATGACTCACTTGCATAGAGAATACTGAACTCAGATATCTGTATGCCTGTTTTCTTATGAACCTTTTCGTATAGATCGTTCACTGTGCTACCCTGCATGGAAGAGAACATATTTCGATAACTGATATCATAATTGCAGCATCTTTCAGTTTATCATTGAAAGTTATTTTCACTCGATATCGTCTGTGTACATATAGTTTTATAATGATATGATAATCCCGTGCTTGAGTAGCGTTTTTCGCCCACGAACGAATAACCAAACAAACTACACATGTGCAGGCGGTAGACCGCCCACGTGTATATCCCCGTATCGATTATGGATAGTGACCTTCGATGATCATAACCAGAAAATTGTACAGGGAATTACTGGGGGGGGGGGGGGGGG
>JAUOBX010062757.1:0-13386 GCA_032360705.1 Eupentacta quinquesemita
AGTGATAATGGGTGAAATAGCAAACTGACTACAATATCTCATCTGGCCCTCTGGGACCGATGAGATAATTAGCATATATCGGGCTGAAAATCAAATCAGTTCGTCTTTTCTCCACAGCTATCATATATACCAAACTGCATCAAAAACGCATTCATCGATCATGAGGTATTTTGTACACAAGCTCTTGGTCCACTTTTCGACTAATATGCACATTTATGCAAATTAGTTTGTTATTTCGGGCCGAAAAGTGCTATGCAGAAAGAACTCAACACCATACACCTCCACACAAAATTTTAGCATGAGGGCATTTACGGTTCACGAGATATCGCATCTGCACATACATACATACAGACAGACAGACGGACAAACCGACAGACAGACAGACAGACGGACAGACACACGCACGACAAAGTGATCACTATGTCTCTTCTTGAACGAAGTTCGGGCGAGACGAAGAAAGACCCAGGGCTATACTGGTCGAGTTATTCCCTGGGGACTATTATAGTAGCCAGGCAGGCTTGGGATGGATACCTGGGTGGTGTACAAGTGGTCCTTCTTATCTATCCTCCATATACCTGGTCCCCTCTTGCTTACCTTTGCACATGTGTCGTAAGTGATCTTTTATCAAGATCGCCAGACGTTATTTGAAGAATGAGAAGGAGATACTAATGGCAAACGGTATTGACAACAATGGTTATCTGAATATTCGTGCCAAAGTGGTTGAGTGTTTGACAAAACTCGTGATCGAGTCGCTTGTAGAAAAGTGTGCGATAGTTACGTCAAAAAAATCGTGACCTGTGACAAATGGGTCTGTTGTGACGGAAGCGGTGGCCGCACTAGTGGCGAATAATTGAAGGCTGAACTTACCTGAATAACATTCTGACAATTTATTGAAAATAGAACGCAAAGTACTACGAGAGATACGACGGGATGGTGCCTGTCTGTGCAGAATAACGAATAATCATGTGAGTGTGGTCAACTAATTAGCATGGAACATTCCATTAAACATAGGAAAGGATTTAGAATATAGATTAGGCTGCGTTGATAGGCTGACATCGCACTGCATTCCATCCAATGTGTTACACTTGACTATGTATTCGACACTGGTGTCGAATCTAAATGTAGCCCCCCCCCAGCCAGTTAACATAATCACCTTCGGACAGCTAATTTGCTATTTACAATTAACGTTATTGACATCAGTCTATGAAAGTTACCATTGTTCTAGACCTGTGGTGAAAATACAATTTTCTAAATTCCATTATCAGACTCTACTTTGACAGTTTGACTAAACACTACGTAATGCAACAAGGATCTTGAGGGCATTGAGTGGACTTGTATGACAGCCACATGCATGTTTTCATATGACACATCTCTTAGTGTTACCACTTTGTTTCTTCAATAAGGCCAGCTGACTCGGATCAGCCTCGGGCAGCTGTCTACATATAGCCGATGTGTTACATTTGACTACGTATTCCACTCTGGTGACAAATCTAGACGTAGGCCCCCAACAAGTAAACTAATTTATCCACAGACAGCTCATTTGCTATATACAATTAACGTTATTGACATATATCACAATATAAATTTTCATTTGAAATAACAGGTATTAAAAGTTACCATTGTTCTAGACTTGTGGTGATAAGCCAATTATCTGAATTTCATTATCAAACTCTACTTTGACTGAACACTACAAATACAACATGGATCATGAGTGCGATGAGTGTACTTGTATGACGGCCACACACATGTTTTCATATGATACATCTCCTACTGATACTACTTCGTTTCTTATTGAGTAACTGTTGTCACGTATGAACTAAAGAAAGCAAACACTTTAAACAGTAGGTGAAAGTTTTCCTGTAAAATTAATATCCACATTCCAAAGAAAAAAAGACATTCAGCAGGGTTGTTTATGTAGTACGACATTAAGTAGTGCATGATGGGATGCCTCGTATATTGTGCGGAAGCGATTGGCACACACCTCAGAGTCCTATAACTCCCCAAAAGAAAATGCATGAATCTATTACAATGACTCATAGATTTGGTTTCATCTTATCTACAATATAAGTTATAGAACTTTCATTATAAGAACTAAAACACAGTTGTGTGACGTTTGGCATTTGACATTTGACAACTTTTTTGTGATGTGATATTACATGGAGTATTTGGAACAAGCATGTGCTTTCAGTCCATCAAATAATGCCAAGATCCGCATACATGTTTTCATATATCCGAGAGTGATAGAATAGTTGTAAATTTATAATTTTATCTGCTATTCAAATGACAAATAGTAAATACCATGTATTGTGGGTTATTACCTAAATATACAACAGTCAACTGTACTCAACCCATATTTTACTAATTTGTGATTCTACTGACCGACAAGCAAACTGACTAGTTCTAGTCGGTGTTGCTAGTCATTGTTGCTAGTCAGTTGTCTAACTATAGATGACTCATGCTAGTCAGGAGCCACCGACTAGATTAAGGAAGATTTGCTAGTCATCGGTGGAGGCACCACGCCGACTAGCGTAATCGGTTGCTCACTGACTAGTTTTTAAAGCTAGTCGGTCCTCTAGTCGGTGGTCCTGACTAGAGTATGCGCCTAGCGTAGTAATGACCTCTGCTAGTCGGTAGCAAACCATGCGTTAGTCGATCTTGCTAGTCGTGCACCACCGACAAGAGGTTAAACTAGTCTGTAGCCACCGACTGGAAGTTGTCAAGTCGGTAGAGGCACCATACTGACTAGTGTTTTGCTAGTCGGTGGGACTAATCTGGGTTTTCAGTGTATAAGACTATGATGAATATTCATATCGTTTAAGCTTAGGTACGTCTCTCGGACGACACACACGCGACTACAATGATAACACGTTGTTAACGAATAGCTGTGAGAGGATTGCGGAATGAATATATGATGAAACTTTGAATCACAGTGAAGTACCTGAATAGGTCAGTCTTCCGTCAGGATCATTTTACATTCTAGCCATTTATGCCAGGGATCCCCCATGCTGCCATGACAGAATTGAATCATGACCTGGTGAAAATAACTTTTGAGCACTAACCGAGGTATAATAAGAATAATTTGTTGGATAATTTATTGACTTAAAATTACCAGTCGTGTCAAGAACAACGTAATTTCTCATTAACGATGCGAACGGCCTTATCTTGGCCTGGCCAGTAGAGTATTGTTCCCCACTTGCTCGAAGTTCCACGCACTACTCGCTCCGTTTCTTCTAGCTACTCTTTCCAGTTGCGATTGCCTCTCCATCCCCCGGAACATATGCCCATACGTTCTTCTCATTGCCCGTCACCCCAGAAGTTATTTCGAGAGATGTGTTTCTCCTATTCATAATCTCAAGCTTTTTAGGAGCAGGATCTATGGGCTACGTCTCATTTCATTTTCCAGTATGTTGTGTATGGGTGTTGCCTTTTACTTTAAGGCAACTATGAATCCATTGTTCCTCATTGATTTTCAAATAATTAGAAGATCAAGGCATTAGGAGCCGTTGGATAGACCGTATTTCGAATCGGTATGTCATTTACACGTACAGTGCACGCGGGAGATGATCCTATCCTGGCTAAATCTCAGAGGCCCAGTTTACTGGGAATACTATACGTTACGGTACGATAGTTAGGGCGAGGTAAGAAAGTGCCATATATTATGTTATGGAGTTGTGATCTTTATAAATGCCTTATAGGTATATCTAACTCTCTACCTTCCGAACATTAACTGATTCTCTAGGCTTGACAAGCGCTCTGCTTTATTATTGTGGAGGCGTAAATTGTTTTTACCTGTCGACGGAAATTGCCATCAATCAATGGGAACGTAAATAGCAAAGATGCGTTGCTTGGAATAAGTGTATCTATGTATCCGAGGAAGTGCTGTCCCTTCATATAAGTCATGCATTATCTAAGTTCACATGCCCTGAGTTGACCTCAGAGAACTAACATATATTCCTTCTGACTAATCGGGTGTTCTTGTAATGGACTGTGAGATCATAAACCACTGTGTCATGTCTACCCGTGTGCTCAGTATCCTGCTCGGTATGATTGTAAGGCAGGGGTCCAAGTTTCCATTTTCTACAGTTATTGATCAAACCGGATGAATAAAGCTAAACCTAGCCTCCGAGTATTGCCTCTTTACAGAATATGTGGGAGGCACATCAACAAATGCGAGATTATGCGATATTAGAAGGTATAATATTGCTCACATATATTCCATATTTGTCGTTTCGGCAAACAGATCGCCGGGCAGACCTCTCAGTTGGCTACTGTTGAATAACCTGAGTAAAAATAACAACGAAATAAACAAACTATCAAATTTCATCACATCAGTCTAGAAACAATTTCTGTGGGTGCCAGTATTAAATATGCAGAGATAGGGACATATTCCATAGCGCATACCAATGCGCCTGAATCGAATCCAAAGCCTCCCCTTTGCTAAAGAAAGTCACTGACACCGTTTCGCCACTCGTCTGCATACGCGTGATCGCGTTTGCAATTCGTTCGTTATTAGTAATATTTTGTTTTTAATTCACTCTGCTACACACACACATTTTCATTTCCGATAAATTGTGACTGAAGATGGTAGATGGTAGAGAATTGGAATCGCTAAGACAAGCTTCGTGAAGATCAAATATGTTCTGACAAGTAAGAGGAGGATGCTGAGTACCAGGAAGAGATTGTTGCATTGTTATGTGATGTCCACCCTATTATATGGTTGTGAAACCTGGACAATAAGTAAGCAGTTGTAAAAACGTTTGGAAGCTTTTGAGCTCTGAGCGTACAGAAAAATGATGAGCATTTCATATGTGAAACACCGAACAAATGAGTGGGTCCTAAATCTGGTTGGAGAAGAGAAAAAGTTGCTGGGATCGATCAAGAAGAAGAAGTGCCAGTATTTCGGACACATTGTCAGAGCACAGAAAATTCAGCACCACCTACTGCAAGGTAAGCTGAACGGAAGGAGGGGGAGAGGACGTCTCAGTAGGAACTGGCTGAAAGACATTGCTGAGTGGACAGGTCCCAGAATGTCAGATGCGACCCATGCAGCACATGACAGAAGGGGGTGGCGATTCATGGTCGGCCAAGCTTTGAAGAGCATGCCACCCTACAGTAAGTAAGTAAGTAATGATGTTTGCGGTATAAATTGCGAAGTTGACTTGTTATTAGAAGAAACCAAGCATTCATTTCGTCTTGATTTGATTGAACGTGCAGTTAGTCGCCGTTGAGATTGTACTGGTTAAGAGTGACAACTAATAACATTCGTTCCTTCAAGCACCTGGCATTCGAATGTCCTCAGTCGGCATTGTCGTATGAGGATATGCCACAGACCATCCATGAGCTACCGAGAGTAAATGTTGTCAAGGAGGAAAAAGTTAGTGTTTTTATCTTCTCTTACTTTTTTGTCCGTTTGGAAGCTCCGTTTTTATCCACCTCTCAGTTCAAGTTGGTTCTTAAAAAATGGTGCCACGCAGTAGTATCATAATAGTTAATTATATTTATTGGAACATGATGTATAGATATATAATGCAGATACATGTAACAGGCTGGGTTGCTGCCCCGAAACGATACAGTGACGGTACCGACAATAAGCAGCGATATATTATATTATTAGTGGATTAGTAAATATATTTCTACGATTGAAGTGCCAAATAGCATACGTTCCTCATTTTATCCGATTGTATTTATAGTTTTCATACTGGACTGTTGGCAGTCAGTAAACAAAATTATATCCTGATCTGTTCTGACTGCAATGTCAATCTAAGCGGATTATTCCTCCAATGTTCGATGCGCAACAAATGACGTCATTCCTTGGATCAATTTCATCTCGACTGGCATGATCGGTCTGGGACGGCGCCAGCGAATATATTATAGGCGACGTGAGGATTTGACGGAATATGGCAGTATATAGGTCTTTCTCTAGAGTAGTGTGCGCTCAAGCACTCAATAGGAGGAGGGGTGGGAAGGGGGGGTGGGGTAGGTCCAATTCCATGCCTACAATATGCCCGTCATTGATTCTATTTTTATCGTTTCTTTCTTTGCGTTAATTCAAATCCCGCGAAGGACTGAACAGGCGATGCAGCACGGATAAGGGGCGTATTATGTAGCAAAACATGGCTTGCGAATCATCAGATCCATGTATTTTGACAGTGGTAATTGTTTCCTTTCTATCGTACTGTTGTTAGGTCCAATCTGTATTTTTTCGATTTCATGGAGGTTGTTCTTGTAAGTTGTGAATGAACACATAATATATATGGATATGTCTTGTACTGGCGGGAGATTCGCGGTCGCGCGTAAACAATGGAGCCGTTTAGACCGCTGCTGGTTCCATCTTGAGACCGCTGCTGGAGAATATCACTACTAACATTCAAGACACCACCATGCTCCAAGATTTCTCCACACAAAAGGCCATCATCACACACATGTGACCTCAGTAGAAATGTAGATGTTCTCAATGACTATTCCTAGGGGGAACAGCATCTAATGAGTAGCCATCAGTTCTCCCTCTCCACTAGCGTTGTTGTGAGCTTCCGTTTGCCAAGTCATATACTTTCACATCTTGCTCCTATTTAAAAAAAGTTGTTTCTCCCGTTTTTCTTCAATTGTGTTGAATGGGTATATGCCTATACCTGACACTGTCACTTGTGGTGCCGTGAAGAGCCACCTGTATTTATTTCATAATGTAGTGTCCAGCTACAAGAAAAAAAACTGAATAAGGTGAACATGTTGAACTGTGGGTGAGTCGACCTTTGTTTATCATGGTAACCCAGTTGTTTATATTCCATGGGAGGCCTGCTTCCACGGCTAGTTGCTAGTGCTAGTGTTAGTGCTAGTGCTCAGTTGCCTTACCATCGGCATATACATTACAGTACTAGAGTTACCATGACTGTAAATAACCCTCGTGAATACGACTCGACCTATCTTCGTTTCGAAACTCTATCGCAAGCAGTAATGTTTCCTGATTTTACTCGTATTGAATGCATCTTTCTGAAGCATATACATATTTTGCAGTTCATACACTCAATGAGTATGCTCACACCAGACTCATCTCAGTCGATGAACAGGACCTAGAGGCGAACGTGTGACTGATATAGGGCTACATAAATACACGTTTTATGAATAGAAATATAGACGAAAAATGCATAAAATATAAATTACTTTATGCATATGTGACAATGAAATATCGCAATAAAACAATACGGTGCCCTGCGAAGTTGACCTTTTCTGTATTTAATGAATATGTTTATATATAATATTACATTGGAACACCACACTATACGTCATTTGGCTAGTGGGGTTCTAAATATAACTTCGCTTAGAATTATCGTACAGATAGTATTTTTTAGCAGGCCTTGAACAAGAACCTGATATACTAGCGCGAAATCAGGATAGCATATACCATTTAGAGTGGGAAATGTCCGTTTCAAATCCTGTTATTATCCACTTTTCAGTGTCAAACTATATTGTATGTGACATAGGCAGTGCATACGCACAGTATCCGTGAGAAAGTGGATATGTATAGGTGGCAACTCAAATCTCTCACAAAGGCCACTCACGTAACTCCCGTGCAATAACGTAGGATGGAGTATCATTATCATAACACTGTGAACAAGCGAAGCATTCTCAAATTCAATATAAATGTATTTACCTGCATGTCATGTCTATGGAAGATATGAATCAGTGGAATACATGTTGGACATACAGATTCGATAAACTCATAACCACATAATCACCCGAGCTTTGGTATTACCAAGTCTTTCAATCACGATATTTGTTGGAGTCAATGCGGATATTTTTACAAGGATTATCTCCATTCATCCAATAATCTCTACGGCAAATGACATTCTCCAAGCATAGTGTAGCGATGACTGTTCGAGTAATACTTGGAATTTCCAGCTCCTAACAAATGTCCGGATATTGGTGTCAGTGCATAGAGGCACACAGCCACCACAACAACACTGAGGCATATGTTTGTTGCTCTCGTAGTTCATTACAAATTTCATGTGGAACTAAGAGACATTGCGTTTTTTGCACTATCTTGTTTTCTTCATAATTGCTGAATATAGCTCTCACTAAGTCCTCAGGCGCTACCCTTATACTATTAGAGCATGTTTTAATGATCGTTGCATTAGAATTGTCGATAAAGTATCACATCAATTCTGTCTAAATTGCTGAAATGCAAAAGTCCTGACTGTTTTATGTTATATTACTAGGTATAGTAGCATCACCTAAGTTTGAAGAAAACGTGACAGATTGATTTTATACCGCGGAAGCCGGAGAAGGATTTTATCATCCCATTGGGTTTCATTTTGTTTCGGGCTTGGGGGTAATTTCCAGCCGGCGTCTCTTCAAATTATGATCTAATGGACGACGTGATTGATGTAAGAGTTTTGTTATGTTCAATAAACTCGTAAAGATCAATGCTACAACGTTAGTGGACATTCTTTAGTCGTGAAACTGCGTTCATCATCATTCGCCTCCAGTTTTGGATATGTCGGCAGAGCATCGTCTCCTGGAGTAAAGAACGTGCTAGAGAATGTTCCGTTCGGAATGCTTTCGAAACCGAATATAATGTTTCCAATACGATCCAAGCATAACCATGTGACTTCGCTAACAGAATGCCAAGCTGCGATGAAACGGATTTTTTGGTTTTGAAATACTTGTGTAATGTTGAAATCGCTCTCTACTTCGGAGATGTATAAAATTCACTTGATTTTGTTCAATGTCCTGCATTCATGTTCTAGGCAACTAGTGGCGGTTCTACAGTAAGGAAAGGTGGAGAGACCCAATACGGAGAAGTACAACTAACAGCAACACCGATGACCGCTCAGTCATGCATTTCTTTGAAATGTCACTTTAAGAATAAATTTACAATGGCTAAGGAGCCCACTGCTTGAAGAGAAGTGAGATCGACCGTTTTCAAATCTAACCCATATTGAAGAGGCTGGTTTTACAATATCCCTGGTTACGATATGCGATACCAGGTTTCAATACTTTCATCAGCGATGTGTTCCTGATGGAAATCGGTGAGCATCGGGAGGCTAAGAGAATAGGTTCGCTGAACGTTTGCCTCTTGATGCTCACCATATTCTATCGGGTTACATCGCCGGTGCGGGAGTTGCTCGGTAGGACCGAGGCATTATCGATCAGTGCCAGAATCCTGATCACCTTGTCGATTCTCTCAGAATCAGATGAGCATATATGCTAGTTCACCTTTTAGGAACTGTATATTACATATTTTCTTTAATATATATGCTATACACATGTGGGTTTCAGTTATATATGATTCACTCCTTATGTATATTTTCGTTCCCGTTTCGTAATCATGAAAAATATGGAGTATTATGCAGCTGTGCCGAATGTAACTGTTTCGTAGTTGTTTCACCACTTCATAGATCATGTGACGAGTCAGTTGCTGAGGCCCTAGTAGGAAAGTCATGAGAAATGAGAGGCTGACAGAACACGAATGCCAATTACTTATTCCATGGTACACTGTAATGCGCGACATACCTATACGCTGAAATCAAGATATTTCAGCGCTCTTGGATTCGAGTCTGCAATATATATAACTTCACGTTATATTTTTTTCTCTGAGGCCGCCACTGACAAGCAGGACCTTCTGTATGACCGCTGTACGACAGACGGAACGGCACATTGTCATCAACCAGTATCCCCAGTATTCCCATTTTCAATCGTGAATATCGTGAAAGTTACATAGCTCTATTTTGTATTCCCGCCCACACATTTTACGCTGCCTTGCATTTTATTTGTATTTTGTTTAGCAGACGTATGTCCCTCCTGGGCGTCCATGACTGAACCATACCTCAACTCGTCTGAGAGAACCTCGCCGATGTGTTCTGTTTTGATGGCTTGAAGAACATACAAACGGTTATATCTCAACTATTTCTCGCTATCCTCAGCAACTACTGGAACGAATACGATTACCTAGTTCACATCCAGCAAGTACCAAATTTAATTAGGATGAGCCAAGAACTCGACATGTTTATCTCGTCTTGCAATGAAATTCGCGCTAGAGATACCGACAATATTTGATCAATCAAAATAGAACTATATGGTCAGGAAGTAAGAACATATCACTTGCATTTAACATGTTATGAAATATTTGCAGCAATCACAAGTTCATATAATCTCAAATCTGAGAAAGTACGGACTGACCAACTGATATCTACGAGGAACTAGAAAGCTGAGTGTTGATCTAGTAGCTTCCAAACTGAGCCCGGAAAATAGGTACAATTTATATCGACGATACACTAATTCAATAAATACATGAGCTCGGAGGCCACGAATACGAATAAGGTTCCCGAAATGTTGATGAGGAAACCATATATTCAAATCCAGCTTGGCTATATATGTACACCAGTCCTTCAAGTATGTACTATGATTAAAAGTAGGAGGCACAAACCGGTACCTGGCTTAGCAGTGTTTACAACCAAGCGTTGCAAACACTTTCTGCTCAGAGCACCGACGAAGCAGACATAAGCTATGCGCCAACTTCGCCTTCTCCTGCCTGAACTCTGGAAGGTATCCCTCTCGGTTGGATGCCAACCAGGCCACCATGGCATGCAGCTACGAAACACTCGAATATTTGCTAAACAAATATGCAGAACTGGTCAGCGGTACAATAGTCCAATTCCGTTTTGAACCAGATGCTTGAATCAAATTTAACCCGTTTTCCATAGGCTCATGCCTCTTCTGTAATGTAATTTAAAATGGAATTCAAATATTATTTCAACGTATTTTTGCTATGTTTCATTTGTTTCCGAACTTTTTGTATATTTTACAGCAGTCTAATGAATGTTCTGTTTATGCAATTAAGCTTTCAGCTGCAATATGAATATGAATAATAATATTATATTATAGTGCGATTTCACTATCGAGAAGTTGAGATTTATCAGGCACCCAAGTCGCCCAAGGGTATGAAATCAACACCACTGTATCTGTGAGACTTTTCAGAAAAATATAAAATCGTCTCAAAAGTCTCTGCCTGATATATATTCTCCAGTGTATTTTTTTATTCGACATCATATTACTCTAATGACATCCACATACATATCGAGTTCTGACTGGAGGGCTCAATCGATTTCATGATGAGGTCGGACGCAGTCTGTTTACCCATCGAAAGTGAATTTCGTAGCATCCGCTGAGAAGTAGATGACGTCATTAGCTCAGATCTCTTTAATATTCCAGTAGGTTCAATCAGTTTTGAACAGCGACAACAAACACAATATACGCAACAGTGGATTTAACGTCGGTGTGATATTAGTGAAGTGCTATCGAAATGTAAAAAATACACTTTTCCTGACGTTGTCAGACGTTCTCTTCGGCAGTTCGGCGCATCCGGTTCCACATCTCACGTAACCTTATCCAACCTTCGCATTGAGCTCACAGCTAACATTACTTCCGGGAGATGTTATGCAGTTACATGACATGCAGGTAGATCATTCAGAATTTGATGTATTCATGGAACTTCTAGCATTTTACTACTTCACCCATGGCACTTCTTTTGACCTCTCAAAATTCAATATTTTTAGACAGTCTCTGACGAAGAGTTTGCAAACTTCAGGTAATACAACGAACTGCCAATATCGCGTATTGTAGCAATAGGTAATTTAAAAAATCGCTTCAAGTCACTCCTACAACACTGCTCTGAACTGGAGGTCGAAACACCAGTGCGAATTTTCAAACGACATCTTGCTCTCATAGTCTCATTCATGTGAGTGGGTGGAATTTTGCAGTAGCCATCGCGGTATATGCAAACAATATCTGCTGAATATTAGAATAATGAATACAGTTTTCTGGAAAAAGAAGTTATTAATTATACATGAAGGTCAGTTTAGAATGGAATATCCCCCCCTCCTGGCAATATCCTAGTATTTTTATTCATACATGTCATATAGTATATTAAAATAGCGGACATACAAATTGTCAAGATTGTACTGACAACTCCAATCCTCGACGCAATCGCCCCCAATTAATGGTACTGTAGAAGCTCTTGCAACGATGTATTTTATTCACGAGACTATATATATGATATATTCCATTACTGACTGTACATAATATATCTAATGCATAGACTTAGAGTTTCCTAATCCTATACGATGCCTCCTGAATAACATGACTGCTATATCGCTCAGAGACCTAAAAATAACGTAAACTATCAGATACAAATATATTCATCAGAATCTGCATTATAGGCTATTCATGACCAGTTTACGCGCTTCTCCACCGGGCTCGATTTTTTTTGATGTCATGAAATGTGTTATTGCATTATTAGCGTATCATCGTACGTGTCACTGAGACAATGTACCAATACCTCCCACTTCCGTTCGCAGAACCCAACACAGAATCAGAATGGTCGCATTATCTCAAACAAATTGCACATTTTAGGATGTTATAGGTTAATTCCTCTGCCCAAATTTCTCTCGTCTCAAGTACAGTAACAGAAGATGGACTATATCGGATTTCCACGAACATGGTGGTATACTCTTTTCTAGACATAAGGCGGTTTCTGTTCTGAACCAAATGTATCTTCGTTGCTAAATAGGATGAACTCAACACGAAATTCAATGACAGGTTCCTCATGGCAGCGAATAATGAGCACCGTGTCCTGGGATGGACACTTGACACCACATAACAGGATAACCGATTTTACTGCAGTGTCGTATGCAGCGGTGTAACTGTCATCCGGACGTACGACAGAGTTGCTGCACTCGTGGCATTTCTCGAGACGGTAAAACGTCTTCATAATAGAAGAGTGGAATTGATTTCATCTGCCTGCATACACAATAAACCACAGAAAAATGGATGAACCATATTTATGCCTATACTATGTTCATGTAATTCAAGCCTATAACAATATAAAATTGTACTTGTCTAGCTCAATGATCCTTCTCCCATCTAGTTCATATTTTATCCACCGTGAAACAACTTTATACCGTCGCCTTATTACCCATCAAATGACTGGGTCTACTAACTCCATGTCGATTTAGAGGAATATCCTCTCGGAGCGGCAGCTAGAGCAGACAAGGGGCGATCAGGGGAAATTGTCAATATAAACCAACGAGAAAGCGTTGATTCGGCGCCTGGGAGACAGGTTTATGAATCCCTGATGAGCATTCAATACGTTAAAGTATTAAGTGATTTCAAGTGCGCTTGGACATTTTGAGGTACCGTACTGAAAATATACATAGATGTCAGAACCGCTGGCCGTATCTGTCAGAGTGTTAACGAAAATCATGCTTAAGGCGGAGGCGGAATTTTGTCATTACGATTTGGTCTCTACCGGTTTTCGTGGCAGGTCTAGATTTACAATAAATACTTGACGATGACAGCACTATTTGGCATTGTGACCTCAATTGGCAAGGT
>JAUOBX010062868.1:0-13382 GCA_032360705.1 Eupentacta quinquesemita
GTGATTTCTCATAATGTTGGGGTCAGATGAGAGTGAGTATCAATACCTCATTTATACAATAATAGTTCATTACAATTCTTTGGTGGGAGGGGTGAACCTACAACTAATCTATGCATTATTATTTCCTTGCATGATGGCTTTCGATAGTGGACCCGTATTAGCCTAATTAGCTTGTAATTATTGGGCTGCATAGTTCTGCACACTGGACGCGATTTTATCGACATTTATTTTATCGCGCGGCATCTCGTGTCCACACTACACGCGACATTTCATATTTATCGCGACGAGATATTCATCCAACGCTATTGTTTCTGTCCTGCTCTGTTAGTCATGTGCCAGTCATGTGATTTGATACAGCACAACCTTTGGTCACCCAAAAATATCGCGGCGCGACACGCGATAAAAGTTGAAACTTGTTCAACTCAGTTTTATCGCGCCGCGTCGTGTGGACAGTCCTGTAGAAATAACATTAGCTCAACACTTTCATCGCGGCGCGATTGCCGCGATAAATCGCGTCCAGTGTGGCAGGCCTTTACTTTACTGGGAGAGAAGGATACACTTGTTCTACAGTGAACTGTTGCTCCCTTGATATTATTTGATCAATTAATTACTTGTGTAAACAGTATTCAACTACATCTTGCCCACTCTACAATGTTGTTCACTCCTTCGGACAGACCAGACCGTCTTGCAGTGACTAATAAATTTAACGAGGCGATCGTCGGAAAGTGTCTCGCCGTGTTGCGAGCTCACTGTTTTGGTCTATGAGTCGTCACATACAAATCACCAAAGATTATTTCAATTCCTCCACTGATTCAGTATATATATATATAGTGACTGTATATATGTTGAAAGTTTCATCTGGAGTATTACTATTTGGTGATACCCCGAGTTCATAGCATAGCGATTGAAGACAATTTTGTGAACATTACTTGGATTTCTCTGGATTTGCATCCGAGGATCGAGTAGTAAATATCCAAGTCAAACATATAGGATGCAACTCTGCTCGCCGGATCCGATGAGCCATACTCGAGTTCATAGCATATTGCGTTAATATGGTCACTCGAAAAAGCTAGTTACTATCGCCCATATTAAAAAACTAAACAAGATAATGGAGAAACAGATTGCACCATTGTGTTCACCGCCCTAAAACTATCACTAGCACAATAAAAATAACAGACCCAGGTAGTCCACTTATGGTCACTCGAAAATGCTAGATTGTGCAGTTACCACCAGCTGCATGAGTTATGCTAATTATAATACATTGAATGACCTTCCGTGACCTCGAATATACCGGTTAATTCATCGGGGCTACCAATAGACCCCACTCACCAAGTTTCGTTCGGATCCGACAATGTTCAGAAAATCGCATAAATTATGCTAATTAGCCGACTCAAATGACCTTCAGTGACCTCGACTATACTGGTAAATTCATCAGGGCTACCAAGGGGCCCCACTCACCAAGTTTCGTTCGGATCCGACAATGTTTGAAATTTGCATAAATTATGCTAATTAGCCGACCTTATCAGCATACATTACGCCCAAAATCTAATCAGTTCATGTTCACCTCATATTGTTATATATCCTGAACTGCATCATCGAAGCATTTACCTATCAAGAGATATCTTGCACACAAGCTTCCAAGCCAATTGCCATTAAATATGCTAATTTATGCAAATTAGTTCGATCGATTGGGACGAAAAGTGGTGTGCATCGACAACTCCCTACCATACACCTCCACATAAAATTCTACGGTTCAGAAGATACGATAGTGCACATACAGACAGACGAACAGACGGACAGACAGACACACAGACACACAACAGTGTGATCACTAAGTCTCTCCTTGAACAAAGCTCAGGCGAGACAAAAACAACAATAAGATCAAGTGGTTGAAATTTGAAAGATGTGTTCTAAGAAGTTTCTTAAAAGTGGCCAGAGAACAGGCATATTTGATGTTGAGAGGCAAGTCGTTCCGAAGTCTGGGTGCTGCAATTAAAAAAGCGCGATCATCATAGATCGTGTTGAGATGGATCTTGGAACATCGAGGAGAGTCTGCGGTGGGGAACGGAGCGAGCGACAGGGCGTGTAGACGGTGAGAAGTTCTTCCGAGTACGCTGGAGCAAGACCGTTGAGAGATTTATAAGTTAGCATTACAATTTTGAAAACAATCCGGTCTTGCACTGAGTGCTAATAAAGCTCGTTCCTACTTAATTCATTGATATGGACACTCCTGACACCCAGGATAAGTTGGGGGCGCTGTTCTGTACCCGTTGTAGCTTGGCAATAGCAGTGTACGGTAAACCACGAAGAAGGCTGTTGTTCGAATCGAAGTGGGATGTGACGAAGGCGTGTACCCGCCGTTCTGTCGTCGGACGATCAATATATTTGCGAATACGGCCTATTTTGGAAACAGCTAGGCTCGCTGAACGGCATACATTGTTTACGTGTGATCGAAGTGTCACGTACTGGCCCATCACAACGCTGATATTTCGTGCCTCCTTAGCAACATCCACATCTGAGTCGCCGACACGGATAGTGGAGAGAGGTGAGATATTCTTCATGAAACGTGAGGAAAAGTGCACAACCTCTGTTTTGGCATTATTCAGCAGCAGGTTATTCTCAGCGGTCCATGCTCTTACGTCGCGGATACAGTCCTCCAGTTGTTGTATTTGGTTTTCACGTGCTGAATTAAGAACCAGATACAGCTGAGTATCGTCGGCATAGATCATGGTCTGTACCCCGTGTGACTCTATTAGTTCCTCGAGCGGGGCTGCGTATGCAGTGAACAAGAAAGGCCCTGCTACAGATCCTTGGGGTACAGAACAATTCACAGGGAGTGGTTCAGAGACGCAGTTGCCAATAGCAACTGATTGCCGACGGCCACACAGGTAACTCTTGCACCAAGACAGGGCAGTGTCACGCACACCATACCGTTTTCTGAGCCGGTCTAGTAATATCTGGTGGTCAACAGTGTCACTATGTGCCAATATATTCATTGTGGGAGTTCCACGATGAATACCTGGGGATTCCCATACCGATGTTGTGGAGAGAAGCAAATTCGGGTAGAATCTGGTGAGCCATAGAGAAAGTAGGCGAGAAATGAACAAATTATGGGTTTTCAATTGGTTGAAAATAACCAGATTCGCAGTGCCCAAAATTGATGTTCAATTGACGGGCCACTGAGGAACGCTCGTCGGCAAAATTGTTTTGTTTCTGGGGTCTTGAAAAACAGAGTGAAAGGGTAGACTCATCAGTAGAAGTATGTATACTAAATCTAACATGAATTTTGGATGCCATCTTGGATCAAACTACATGGAAAAAGTATCTGAACAGCAGTTTTTTTTATACACGGCGTTCACTGAAACAAATGTTAAGACGGCAATATTATATTGTTCATCTTCATTCGAAGCCAAGGTTATTATAAAACAAATTGGATTCTCAAAGTTTCACAACTGGGATTCTTGGGGACTTAGTTTGTTGTTATTATATTCCTGGATAGAAACATTTGCTTGTTACCAGGCATGTCCACAATCGAGGCAATATGAGCTAACGATCTTCACCTCATGTGTGGCCTGGTTGCTGAAGTCCTACGTTTCTTTCATTGGAGCAATACGGGCAGAGGTGTACACATATGAAGAGGCCCGCCGGAGAAAGAAGAGAGAGTCACCAGAGAGTAGTGAGAGGAAGCTTGTTGATACTTGACTTGAAATGCTGAAAGTTGTAGGTGGAGGGAAAGCAGAGAGATGGCAGGGCATTCCAAAGTCGAGAGGTTCTTACAACAAATGAGGAAGAGTGAGAGACAGCGCGGGTTGCAAAAATGCAAACAGCATATTGATGCATGCTGCTTGTCTGCTGAGTTACACGGGATGGGATGAAGGGTGGAGGCATGACAGAGTGGTCGTCAGAGGAGCAATGCCCATAGATAGAGCGATGGAAAAGAGGGAGCTGCGACACGTCCCCGGTGTGCAAGACTTTGCAGAGAACAAGTAAAGGAACCATCTCCAATCAGTCTGGTAGCCTTAGAATTAATCTCATCAAGGATTATCAAGGATGATGGATTTTTGCCGGTACCGCAACTGTTATTATCTGATCACATGCTTTGGAGCTTATAGACACACCCACCACATCTAATGAGTATGTCAGTCACATGATGTCGATATAAGGGTTATTGTCTTACAATGTATGTTATTGGTGTCGGTATAAGCCTATACCAGTAGGCCTATGTCTTTTCTGATGGTGCTAGCGTGTACAGAGAGTAGTAGTGTAAATAATAGATCATTTAGAAAAACACCGCAATTTGACTGCTATGTCAGTATATCGATGTCTGGAATATGAGAGCTTCCTTACCTTCAGTCCTGACTTTACCACCACACACTATCATCGTAGGCAAATCCCGTGTTAGGCTACTGACTAAGTCGAGGAGATTCTACCGATCAAGCATACCCAATTGTTCCAGTATCATTGGTAGGTCCCTGTGATCGAATCGCTCCTGGTGTGAATCTGTTACAGAGTCTGCATGAACTAATAACCAACAGCATCTGACATAGTGTGACAGGCTCCTTTTCCTGCCGCATTCACTCACCCAATGCATGTACCCGGTTCCCATGGGTTCCCTGATGGGTTGACAGGTAGAGGGTTTAAGATTGGATGCCAGAATTGTGACTCGAACCAACAACCTCCAGCATGCGAGGCGAGTGCTGTAACCACTATACACTACGACCACTCCATATATATATATGTATATATATATGTATATGTATATATATATATGTATATATATATATATATGTATTGATTGTGTTAATTGGTTAGATTATGAATTGGTGTAAAAATGAACCCAGTAGACTATATATGAAAGCTGATGAAGAAACACGGAAGTCACATCTTGCAGCGTGTCAGTTTGAAAACTAGAAAAATACAGGCCGACGTGTATATACAGGACCAACAGTAGTCCACATACAAATAGTTTAAATATGACCAAGTTAGCATAGGGCCTACATGACGTTGATTCGACTTCAGCTAACCATGAATGTTTTTCGGGACCAACTGTTGTCAACAAATACTAATGATCCACCAATTGTCATTACGATCCGACACAGAAAAAATCGCATGAAACCTGCAAAATGGAGGGCTCAGTCATGTAGCAACGCCCATTCCTGAACACTGACATGTGTGTCAAAGTTCAGGTCAATTTTGACATGAAATTTATTGCGCTAACGCCTAATGTTTCCGGTGGTGGCGACGGTTGCGACGGTGGCGGGGGCCACATACCCAAAACAACAATATCTCCAGAGATTACTCAACTCGCGGGGATATGATGATGTTGCTATAAGCGCCACGAAAAAGATTCTGGGGAAATATTTAAGTTGGGTGAACATGATGTGTACTATATAGCCTACAAGGGTGCGCTGCCTCACCTGACTGGGAAAACAGCACGAGAATGGCATCTACGAGAAGGAACATCAGAAAAGTTAGGAAAGCTCTCCTGTGAAAAAAACCATTCAGGTAATGTCAATGACTAACATCGCTGTTAAACATAGGCATACATAGCTAGATAATGCATAGCGTACCTGGATAAACTCGGAAGTGGAGCAGCCCTGATTCATAATTCTGACATTTTTATACAGATCCATCAAATTACTCTTAATTAATAATGATAATATCCGGTTCTTATATAACACGTTATCACGTTATAGTCAAAGGGAATCCATTCTTTGCCGCAACATGCGGCACTTTTTTTTCCTCATGACACCGTATGCCAGCCCAAGGCGTATACTAATCTGAGGCCCTCATACCACCGAGCAGCCCATCACAATTCTAAGGTAACACAAGACCTAGGTACTACCAAATGACAAGTTCTCACTCAACACCTGAATCGACTAAACAACATTATCCGAAGGACCCAATCTTGTTCTCGGTCCATGAATTTACAAAGCGTTTGTTCATCTTTTTCAAATCGTTCCCAATAATTGTTCTCAACGTTTCACCTGCCGAGGTCTGGATGGAGATTTGCAAACAGGAAGAATTCGCGATCGACGCGTCCCTGCTTGATCGACACGAACGTTCTAGTTGTTCACGACATTCACAAACAGGAGTCGAATACAGCCTCATTGGAGCGAGACTCCGTGTGTCTTGAACATCACATACTAAAGGTCAATTCAACGTAACAGGAGGTCAACATGACATGATCCATGTTATTTTCTATTTTTGACATAATTGCGTGGAGCTCAGTGGAAACAGACTACCTCGTCACTGAACGAAGTGGAAGTGATCATGATACTTTGCACATTGCATGCAGGAATATTCGATCAACTCGCAGGACATGTCTAGTATTTCGGCAGTGTTATAGGCCCCTTCGCCACCTAGTATTATCACCACAAATAGTAATATACACGTTCTTCCTGAAACGGACAATATTTGCCAAAACACAATATTCTAAGTGAGAAGGGACCTCCAATTCCTGAACACCTGGTATGTATAATACTGACTAACCTTGGTGAGTGGCCGATTTGAGCTGTAAGAGTATTAGGCTACCATTATGCGTATCTGCACAAAATTACCATAATTGACCCGATTGGAAGATGACGTTTGACCACAAATGCCTGAACACTCGAAATGTACCATTTCCGATTTATCAATGACAATACTGACTCATTTAAAATATTCTACCTGGTCTTGAAAATTATCATTTTGGCCAAAAGGACCGGCGTAAACCATCTTATCTCATATCCATGAACACCCGCTATGTAGCAATGGTGTTCGATAAAATGGCCCACTTCCGTACCTGATTTGAATAAATAGGCAGAGAAGCATTTTTTTGACACCCCAGGTGATCTATCATTTGGTCATCTTTGTGATCAAGTTTCATCATCATCCATAGGAGGAGTAGCCATTTGAATCAATCAATAACAGATAGATAGACACGCTATGCATATGGCTATGTTGAGTTCATAAAACCTTCGTAGCTACAAGTGATAGCCTCATACCAACTGAAGAAAAATTATCTTAAAAATGTATTTAAAGTTTGAAAGATGATGTTGAGAGAGTGAGCTCCGTTGACGTTGCACAAGCTGACTCAACTGAATATTCCGGGTATTTTTCAAGGATGGGTGGTAGGCCTATAATTTTTGTTCCCAACTAATGACGATCATAACGTACTGAACACAAATTGTAGTCTTGTACAGTGGAGTTCCGATATCCGTCTAATTTCGCATCGGCACTGATCATAGGAAGTATACCAGTCTATACTCTCCAATGAAAATACCCTGCATTATCTGCCTATTTCATAAGCAAACTGTGAGCAGCATTGGATCCACTGTAAATGTCCACTCACTTGAGATTCGATTCCTTGTTATGTGGGCCTACAAATTAATCGTTTGATTGAACTCAATATACTAACAAACAAATGAGAGGCCTAACTTACCCACTTGTAACAGCAAAAAAAGAGAGAGTATACAACACAACGCAAGTCTAGCAAAGCGCCATTCTCTTCGAATAGTGTCCGTTCCAGCGAGCGACCTCTGCAGCTCACTCATATTAATTATTCATCTGATTACTTTGTTTACAAGTAGTCTTTAACTATTTACACCAGATAATAATGCAAAATGATGAATAGTCATATCAGGCTTCGGTTTTTGGCGGTGAGGTTTTAGGACTAATGACAAAACAACTTTCACTGCAGTGCGACGAGAACCATTGTTAAATAAAGTCATAACGCTATACAGTACCTTGACTGCTGGTCACTCTGTCGCAAGGCATTGGAATAATGAGTAAAGGAGTCTTTACTATACTGCGAGACTTACCGTGACACCCCCTCACACATCATGGATTCGATGTTGTCTGTTGAGTAATTTCCTTGTGTCTCCGTCATCCACTGCTCCCGTTCAGTGTGGCTACTTAGCTAGATATAGACGAGACTTTGCTATGTAGATAAAACATTCAGTTTGGCTTCATTCGTCAGTAGTAACATCCTGTTGTACTAAAATAACAACCTCCAGGCATGAATGAAGTGCATATGACAACTCAAAGATCGGCCTATCACATAATGATGTATTAGATCGTGGATGTGCCGAGTATGTTCAAGAGTCATCGAAAATCTGAAGTCCAAACAGCAATAACGGCCTCCAGACACGAATGATGTGTTTATGACAACCCAGCAATCATTCTATCACATCATATTTTATCAGCCAGTGAATCTTCCGAATACGTCCAAGGGCCATGGGAGGTCGAAAATCCAAACAGCTGAGAGAGACACGTATGGTAACTACATTAGCGCTCTTAGTCAGGCGGATTGTACGGATTGTAGTAGACAAAATACTCGATCAACGTAGCAAAATACTCAACGGTAGGCCTACTCTCTGAAATATTGCAGACTCATATACTGCCTCACGATCTAGGTCGAATCCATGCCAAGCCAGGAGTAATGGGGACTTGATGAGGTAGCGGTTGGTAGCGCCTTGTAGGCCGCATGTTGTGTAGCGGTCGTGAGCGAACGCGCACCAGGGGTGCGGGCACGATCATTATCAAGTTACCAATGATCAGGGATGATGTACAGAGCGCATATGAGTCATGGTGAATTAGGGTGCTATATAAGACAGAGCATTATTTATTGATCAGTATTAGATCATTTACACTTCGACCAAGTTGGACGCCATTTTGTTTTCAGCGATAGGAAAAAAATGCTCAAGGCTGCCAAAGTACCAACAGCGATTTTTCGCACCTGAACATCATGACAACCAATATCAATAATGGAAAAAACACTCCGACACTCGCAAGGTTCGACCAGGAACCCGCTATGGCCACCAGACTTTGCCGGTTTGAATGAGATCGGTACCCTGTGTCCGGCGAGTAAATCATGAAAACGAGTCAAACTTGATTTGTGTGAAGGGAAAATTATTTTATTCTGTTGTACGCAACTGCCTATCATAACCTACTAATGGAATTTGACCCCAGTTCCTGTATAACCTTTGTACGTATCAATATATTTGAACTCACGCTGAAGTTCGGGAGTGCGTGTAGACTATATTACAAAATGACGAAGCAACGTACGATTGAATAGGTAGATAAACAAATGGATGGGCGGAAGGAAGACGGACGAACGGACGAACGGACATGCGGGAGGACTGATGAAGGATCAAACGGATGGACGAATGAGCGAACAAATGGACGTGCAGACGGATTGATAGGCGAACATGCACGTTAACCGGACTATTCCTTCAGTGTCGAGCCTGATTTTACCTAACCTAAGTCATCCATTGTCATTCGTATGTCGTGTGGTTACCAAGTTGAAAAATAATGATTTAAACGCATATTAGGGTAATAACATGAATAATTAACTTCTAAACTATTCATCACACCAGCGCAAATTTGAGGCCACTTCCCCAAGCACTAGCACATGGCTCGAGTTTGGTGTCAATATACGAGACATGAAGTGTTCTAATAGTTTCGTAGGCAATCAGAGCGTGCGTACACTAGTCGTTCACACTCATCGACTTGCTTTAAATGGCGATGTCGTTGGTAAAAACTTGTGAACAGCAGCGTGAATAACGTCATAGGTGAAAATCGATCCTGATCACGGTGAATCGTGATTGGGAAATATGTATAATGCCTAATATACTCCCTTGATATTGAAAACAATCATAATAAAACACCTTATCATACATCCAAAGTTCCAAATTGGTAAAACTGGTTTAGCATGGTCACCCAAGCCAATTGTCAATTCCAGCTAGATTTCCGGCAACGTTAATGCTGTAGGGTTTTGTTTTTTCGAGAAAGTGAGATTTTGGCAAATTTTATCCGTAACCTGTACACGAAATGACCAAAATGCTGCAACGTGTTTGTACACCCAATATTGCGTGAAAACACTGTTGCACAGCACCCGATGTAATTATAATATAGAAAATCATTCCATTCACAACAACTTCATATTAGTTTTCGTTTTGTGGAATTCTGGTTCATCTGCGGTGAAAGTTTGAGAAAAAAACCTTATCGGCTTTGTCAATTTTGAGGGTATAGGTAACAGGCCTACCCATATGTCTTGGCTTGTCATTAGACCTCATGTGAAGAACACTGTTGTTGCTCAGTCACCTACTGTCACCGTGCCGTCTTTAGAGACAATACAATGCTCTTTCTCAGCCTGTCGAAGGCAAACTGCCAGAAGTGCACAAACGTTATTTTGTTGACAATGTACTGAAATTGACATTGTCAATGAATAAATCGTATCCAGTAAATCATATTACTTCATTAGCACGTACTGGGACGTCATCAAGCCAGAAGCGACAACTTCAACAAATTAACGAGAAGCCAACAGGACATTGCAAATTAACCTTTGTACCTAGGGATAGCAGTCTGTGTAAGACTGTTGTTACGACTGATTTAGGCACGATAACAAACAAGACGCCCCGATTAGTTAATTGTGGCGAAGTTACCTCCATGATTGAGTATTAGACGACAGGGCGACTCCACACCAAACTATGTACCTAAGATTCTCGTCTAATTTCGATTCATGCATGGTAACAAACAAAGCACCGAAACTGATAACTACGCTAATTAGTCAACCCAACAAACAAGTTAAGTGACAAGTAGTCCGTCATATACGGTTATCCAAGGAACGACAACGATATTTCAGAATGTCGAACAACCCGTGGAGAGAACTAGGTATAACTAACCAAGAATATTGTATAATCACCTTCACAACTCGGCTCTGTTAGCTAAATGGGTAACAATCTGACTCATCATTGTGGTGTACGTAAACTACTGTACCCCATCACATCGAGAGAATAACATGTGACCGTTTTCTCATGAGCTTGTTTAAATATACTCTCAACTGGAAATAACAAGGATTATATGAATGTATGGATATATGCGAGCATGCATGGGGGTCAGACAAATTGGGGCCTAGATGGTTTCTATCAAAATGGGATTGAAGGGATAGACCGACACATGCTCGAACGAATATTAAAGGTGTGCCCTACTTGTGTTACAGCAATGGCTTGTAAATCATTCTATATGAGCACGTATCTGTTTTATCCCGAATCTGATCATCAACAAATGTTACCTTCAGGGTTTATCATGATATTTTAGGGGCCAATATATAATGATTCAGTGTTCGGGCTGCCTTGACCATGCGGATTGATAACTCGGGATAACTTGCAACAGGAGCATTGTAGGAGGCTGGGACTATATTGATTGCCTTAACAACAGGAATCTGGTTGTCACCAAAATCACAAAGTCACATTTTCAGAAGATCAAATGAGGTCAAAGGATAGAATGAGGTCAAAGTAGGTCCCCAGATGTAGTTTACACAGACGAACAAAACTTCCCATTAGGCCATTCCCATAAAATGTACTTAGGGATAGTTCCACTGTGACCTTGAACGATCTAACCTGACACCAGAACAATATGGTTCTTCCTCTCCATGTGAGTAACTTATGTACTTGATTTGAACAATAAACAATTTGAACATGAGCAATGTGAATTGTATGCGCTGTCCCCAGGACGAAGTCTTAACTGAACCCGACTTGGAGACCAGTATGTATCCACGTTATGACTACGACTGAGAGGGAATCTTGTCGGAATGTATTGTCGACAAAGAGGTCTATATGGTACCTTCATAACGGTTAATGACGACATTTTCCCGATATTTTATCTGTATGTTATTCACTTTAGTATGGTACAACGTTTATACCTGATATAGTGCCACAAACACATTACTACTCTCGAAAATGAGAGCGTTGTTCCAAAATATGTACCTCGCCTGCGCTCGCATCCTTCCGACACAGTTCAAATGTTCAAGGTCATTAGTATGAAACGAACACTTATAAGGGGTAATCAACATACCAAGTTTCCCGGAACAAATAACTATACCGCGGCAACCAGCTTTCAGTTCAACGGATTGAATAACAATCGTGTAGGTTTTGAAAAGCCATCTAATTAACGTAATACTTTAGTAATAAGTTTCATTCGGCACACTGCTTAGAATGATTGACACCTGTAGCGGCCGCACGGAAGCGCTGCTAGTAACCGTCACGATATAGTAGTGCTGAAAGTGGTCCAACAACGGGCTCACTAACAACGGTGTTGAAACAGCCGCACAGGAGATGCTGTTACCGGCTTGTACTGATACGGTATTGTTAGGGCAAATCTACTGATAATACAGCCCGCGGTTGCCAAACAATGGTATAATAACAATGTAATTTCGATGCGATTGCACTGGAAAAAACATGTAAAACTTGTTTGCGCATAACTGCTCATTATACTCCAAACCCCAAATGAACCCACAATTATTGCATTCGGTTGTTTAAGTTATCAACCGAGGTCATGTCCTACTGTCACGCAACCAAAGGCTCCAAATCTGCGATGGCCAGCCCGAGGCGAACCTCAGGCCGCTACCACCAAGCCACTCATTGCGATTCCAAGGTGAAAAATACCAAAGTACCAAATTACAAGTTCTCCTTCAATACCTGAACCAACATTATCCAAAGGACCCGATTTTGTTCTTGTTACTTGACAAATAAAGCCCAAACAGGTTAGCCTCTCGAATGAGCGCTCCATGTGCTACATGTTTTACTTGTTTTCCTGATGCTTACTGTTCTTACCCGTTTATATGTATTTCCAATGTGTTTATGTTTGTGCTCCTGTATTTAATCCAACTCCCATTGTTTGTTTTATCCGATGATTGAATAAATATATAGCATACATAGCCTAGTGTATGTAAATTATTGTTTTCACTCGTAATCACGATTGCAGCGAAACCGTAGGAGCTATGATCGAAGGGAGGTGGCCGCCATATATATATTTCGATATCCAAAGAACGCAAGCATGTATCGGAGTCAAATTCCGTGTATCGGTTACACCTGAGGTGATGAGGATCCCTATTGTTTTTGGTGTTAGTTCAAGGACATCTGAGGTCACGAGAGAACAAATACCGAAGAGCTCGTCAGTCTGACATCTCATGAACGCTAACATGTATTAAGCTCAAATTAGGTATGTGCGCTGCTCCGGGGATGATTATAATTATTTTCTGTGTTAGGCCAAGGACAGTCAAGGTCATTCAAAGTCATATGAGGATAAAACTCCAGATTTCTCGGCCAAGGTAACATTTTAGGGGGTTGTGTAATGGAAAATCTGATCGGAAGTGCCAAACTTTACCCTCATTTGACCTTTAGACCTCATTTGACCTTTAGACCCTGTCCAAATTTTACTTGGTGGGACAAACCACAAAGTCAATTACACCCCCACAACGATATTCCTATCAAAAGTTATCTGCATGTAGTTATATACTTTTGTGAACACTAGTCTGAGCAGCCCAAACACTACAATCCAGACAAATTTGACATTGCCATATGAGCAAAGCATTTCAAGCGGATAGCTTGAGCATAATA
>JAUOBX010062979.1:0-13382 GCA_032360705.1 Eupentacta quinquesemita
GATGATTCTGGCAGCAGTGTTTTGGAGACGCTGAAGTCGTTTAATTGAGGTTGATGGTAGACCAAAGAGAAGGGAATATATGGCTTTCTTCGCACTATAGAATATTAGTAATGGACAAAGCAAAGCTTTAAATGTATCTTAGAAAAATCCATTGCAAAACGAATGTTAGATAGCTTTGAGCTAATAAATAGCCAATATATATAAGAAATTCTACGTTTTATGGAAAGAGATTAGACTGACTGTCATGTGCATTTCAAATTTTGTGTGATGAATCCACATCCAGATAAATTTAAATGATTTCCATATACTCATTCTCCGGAGCTGATTAGGGTGAACTAGACTATAGCTGTTCGCATCTGGCGAACCAGAAGAGCATTAGAGTTCATCAGAGTGAAGTTTGTAAGAAAAGTTAGATGGTCTGGGGTGAATGCAGGGTTCTGTATAGAGGCGAGTTGGGTTTGTGAAATGGATTATAATGCATTAAAAAAATGCCTTTGCATCAGGCATGATCCTTACAGGTTTATACATATTCAAATAATAATGATGTTTTATGCTGTATGATTGTATTTGAATTATTGATTATTCCCACCACTTGCAATCCTCTCTGTCACAATGATAACTTGTACTTGAGTCAGGATATCAATTATGGTAATATGACAACATTATTCAAGGTTATTTCTGGGGTGGATAGGTTGCTGCATACTCGGAAGAAGAGTACTCACATACAGTGTATGTCACATGAGCATCACCTGGCCGTTCTGCAGGAGCAAAGATCTAACATGTCTTTCTCATCAAATATTTACCTGTGTGGATCGACTTCCTAGCATACTGCATATGACTGCACTACTTCTAGGTAAAATAAGATGATAATTTATGCTTCTGTTAGCATCTCGCTATCACAGAGAGTGAGTCACTGCTATTAGGTGCAGAATATACTCAGTCTCTTCACAGGTTCCCGATACCGCCAGAGTGAAACTACACGATGGGGATGCAATAGGAAAGCCAACAGGCCGGGGTTTGAACTTGCAACCTTCGTAAAGCCGAGCTGTAGCAACTGAGCTGATCTGATCCAAGACCGGGTACACCTGATGGGTTACAATTCATGGGTTACAAATCATGGGGGGTGGGGAGTAAACTGAATCTAAGTCTATGAAAGTGTACATTGTGAACTATCGATTCTGAGATTCATCGAAAAATGACAATTTAGAATCTACATTACACTGCTTACTGGCTGAAAGAATTTCTTTCAAAATTAATGCATAATTATTTTTATTCCATTACAATTAATATATTTATCACAAATTTATTACATGCTTTGGAGTATTCTTTTTATTCCCTGGTGATAAATGAATAGGACTTGTCTATCCATACATCTTATGGTTTCCCACACTCTCCTGGATGATGGGGATTTATTCACTCTAGATCTGGTACATACAGTGATCTAACTCCTAAACTTCTCCAGCTCAACCAATCACAGAAGGATGTAGTCCCATGCGATCGAATTGCCTCGGGTGTGAACCTGTTACAGACTGAGGATTCACAAACTATATAGGCCAATGGCATATGAATGTAGTGTGCCCGGCTCCGTTTCTCACCGCCCCTCTCTTCCTCGGAGGAAGCACCAGGTTCCCACTCACTGCTGGGTAGACAGGAAGAGGGAAGAGGGACTGAGCCCGGACTTGATCCAGCAACTTTCAGCATGCGAGGCGAGTGCTGTAACCACTACACCACGACCAATCACAGGAAGGTATTAAACCCACCATTAGTTCCAAGCGAATCCTTCCGTGGATGGGGAGTGCTTTATAGGGTTCTGAATACCACAGAAAATAATAAGAACAGATTCCAGCTGTCCTACGGCCAAATTGAAAGTTGGGTCAATTAATGCAAGGCAGTGCTACCATCCTACCCAGGTGTCTATCAGCTAAAGTGGAATGCAGGAAATGCATATTTATTTAGGTGGGTGACCCAGGATTGATAGTAGCTCATTGGGAGCCATATACCACAACATTACTTCCTGTTCCGGGATTTCTGATAGTAGATGCTTGTTTATATAATGATGAATAGATGAACATGGCAGAACCTACGTTGTTGTGTTTAGTGGTCGAGTAAGTGGAGATGTTATATAGCAGTGTATGGGAACAGGCACCAAGATAAGCCAGGTTGTATTCATATGAAAGGTATGCTGATGATGAATGTCACACGGGAAAGCATGGAGACCAGACTGCTTGAACATTGTACACAGCAATAGAGATATCAATCATTTTGGTGTGGGGGCAATCTAAAAAAAACAGGGAAAAATTATTCATTCCTATTACCACAATCACTAATATTTCTCCCACACCACATAGTCAAACAGTGGGTAGAATTGCATTCATTTTCTAACAAGATATGGCAGTTTAGAACCACCTGTACTATGTTTAGTCGTTGTGCACATGCAAGTTGATAAGAAGAACTTGGGGACTCAGTCCGAGTCCTTCACAAATTTTTCGTAAGCAAATGTCTTGGTTATTTCACCCATAACAATGAAAATGTATTAAATTGAACATGCCAATACCACTAAGATAACATCAATGATGCATTTAACACATTGACAGGGTCTTACATGTGTCTTTGAGTAGCTTGAGGCATGTAGGACCATATACACACGTAAGCAAAACCTAATGGTGTATATTTTAGCTGAATCATAAGGACTCAACTCGAACACAAGGACTCGGTCTTGACTCGAAGCTGAGGACTCAGTCTCGGAGGTTAGGAACTCCATCTTGGATAGGCTGGACTCGACTGCTACTTAGGTTGGTCTAGGACAACCGAGAGCCGAGGTATACAAAAATGCAGACACATTCATATGATACCCTGTTAATTTTGTGCATTGTGCAATATAGAAAGCAACCATCATGTGAAAAATGTTGAACTGTTGTTGTCTTTTAGTATGACTTCCTGTAATTGTGTGCCATTGTTTAAACACCCTCCATTCTGGGATGCATCACAGCAGTATTGATTGAGAAGATAACATGTGGTTTAGTTTCCAGGTAGAGGTTGGTATGACAAGGTGACCTACATTCAGCAGCTGAAAGTATTAAAACTAAGGTAATCATTGGTAGAGCACTGGACTTGTGATCCGAGGATCATGGGTTCAATTCACTGCCGGTGCGTCCTCGAACGAGATGCTTCATCTCCATTGCCTCGTCCCACCCAAGGCGTTATCGGAAACCTGTGAGGGAATCGAGTACAACTAGGCGCTGTATTAGCCGCTGCCACTTATACTCTCTGGGATTGTTGGAGTGCGTATCATCTCCTATGATCGGGGTAACATCTGTAGAGCACTCTAGGCAAGTCGGTGACTTTATAGAGCTATATAAGTGTGTGATCTTATTAATTTAACAAAATGATCGAACAGTTGAATTTATATTTACAACCTAAAGCCTAAACTATATTAACCCAGATCTGGTTCAACCAGTGCTGATGCATTCACTGCTCTTATGACTGCCATATATTGTCTTCATCCAATGGAAGTGCATGCTTTCAATATGCAGCCATTTTCCCAAGAAAATGTTAGTTGTGAAAGAGGCAGTTTATAGAGTTGTGAGTAAATTATTTTTGCTCGAATAGTCATTGGTGAGAATACTAATGGCAACAAAATCAAGCTAATCCTTTATATATATTCAGGGTTCATTCAAATTGGTCTTTCTTGATACGAGTCCATTCACTGGTCAAAATGGTTGACCTCTAGCTACGTTCATGAAACGTTGACCAACATGTTCTATAGGGTCTCTATCTCACAACATGCCATTGCCTTCTCCTTTAAATAGTTCAAGTGTCCTGTAATCATTCATCAGTCCATCCATGCTGTAGGATGGACTGAGCAAAGCAGGTTTGTTGTCTATAGTCACTTTGATACCTTCATGGCCATAAAGTTAGATGAGGCGATCAGCCAGTCAGCTTTAGCAGTAAAACAGTGACATGATGGCCCTACAGCTATTTAGTCAGTCTATCAAATGGAGCTGGCTTCTAGGAATGGCCACACAGGATGTAACACGATTCACCAGACTACCAAGTGTTTTGTTTGTGCTATAGAGCAATAAACAGACCAACAAATATGGTACAGCAGCTTAGTCATAATGTAAACAACTGGAAATAACTGCATGCCTACAGGTGAACAAAATCCATCTATGGCCATGCACTTAGGATGCTAAATTGCTGTGACTGACTCACTAAGGAATGGGTATATGGAAATTATGACATTTCTAAGGGAATTAGAAATTCTGTCAGAACTTATCAGCTCCTCTGGTTTTGGGGCATTCCAGTTAACTGGACCAGGATCAAGTTTTACCTCCTAGTTATGACTGCTCAAACTACACTCCATAAACAAATCTAGTCAAATTGAAGAAACGTTCAATGAATTTACTACTTGGGGAAAGTACAAATTGGCTAAAATAAATGAACAAACACCAACAATTTGAATAAGTTTTGCTATATATTTTCATCAATATACAATTTCATTCATGTGTACATACATATATATTACAAATTCATGATCAATCCATAAAACGTTCGAATGAAAATTATAATTTGCTTGTTGATCCAACAAGCTGCTGTCCAATTAGAATGCACTGATTTAATCCCACAAATCAAGTTCGGTTTTACCCTGGCATGCTCTCCTCCAGTACAAGCGAAATAATAGATTAAAGACCATATAACTCACAAGGATCGTCATGATGGAAGCTCAAACTATGAAGAATTGAAACTAAGATTGTCGTTCCAAACCCCATCTCAATACAATGTCCCATTGTAGAGCTATTGACCTTTGAAGTGTGAACATTATACTGATTGTGCAATAAGGTGTGACATTGCAGTTGTACAACTCTGACAAATTCTTATGTATTCCATTGTTTCAGTTTATGGCACTCCTCATGAAAGTAACTACTGGCCAGGGGTGCAAATACAGGGGGTATTGGGGCGATCTCACCCTGAAATGACCAAAGTAGCCCCCGAAAATGAACTATGTAGCCCCTGAAAATCATATGGAAAATGTATTGTTGGAGCAAAATAGCCCTTGAAAATCACTGGATTTCAAGGGAAGTAGCCCCTGAAAATCAAAGAGTATTTGCAGCCCTGCTACTGACACATGCCATCTCACCAAACAAAAGTTACCTTTGCTGGCTATCAGTTTTTCAATGTAAAACTTTTGGATATTTGCAGAGTTGTACAACTGTGACACCAATTATTATCTCATGGTGAGAGGCTCTCTGTAATGTACAATCACCATGGTACAAACTTCACAAGCCTGTTGAATTGTATGAACGTTGGATTTGGACTGAAATGAATAATACCCAATACCCTATAATATTAGCTTCGATCATGATTATCCTTCAAGTCAATTCCTTGACAGTACAGAGATAAGCACATTTCAGGCTGAGTTTGTACTACTCACTATACATATAGTATTGGAGGTAATTCAACAGGTATATCATTATTATTAGTACTGAGGGTAACATGTTAATGTGTAACATGCATTGAGGTCCAGTCATACTATAACAGTAAAATTGGATCACTGAGCAGACACATGATAGTGACTCGGACTCGTGAGTCCCACGTCAAGAGTTCCATGACTTGAACTAAACCCAAGAGACTCAGTTCGAGTCCTTGTCAAAGTCCCTAACTGTTTTTTGTGCAAGCAAATTTATTGTTCATGTTATTAATGAGAAGAGAAAACTTTGTATTTGACATGTCAGACCCACCGACTATTGTAATAGCAATGATGCATCCAACAACTTGGCAGAGCCCATTTGTGTTCTTGAGATACTTAGGTCCTGTGGTGGTTATTATACTGCACCAAAAATAGTACAGATCAGATTTGCATGGGGACTCAAGGACTGGGGGACACTATATTCGTGACTCCAACTCAGATGCATGACGGCTCAGACTCGGATTGAGAGGGCTTGACTACAGCCCTGAGCTACTGGTAACTTCTCTGAAAATATGTTGGAGATTACCAACATGATTAGACACATTCCACAAAACTTAGGCCAACTCAAAAGAGGTAGGTTTTCAACCTACGCTTAGAAATTACAAAAGAAGAAGATTACCCAATATGTCCTATAATATGCAACATTGACTACCAGAGTGCCATTAAATCAGCTCCTGGCCCAGGAACTTACTCCCATCTATGTGTGCGGGAACCCTTTGCTGTGAATTTTAGTAGGATAGACCATTTTAAAAGAACAGTCCAGACTCAGAGATGCTCAACAGGCCTTGCACTTCTACCTTTGGATGATTTGAAGGTCAGCTAACAAGAACTTCCCAGATTTAGGCATATCCGTCATATATTCATGACTAATCATTAAATTTATCAGTGACATCTGTACCCCACAATACTTCCACACGTCTTAAAACTCCCTATACAAGATGCAACATCAGCTGTGTTTATATCACCAATATTGTGCAATCAGGGATTCCCCCGAGAGATCACCTTCAAAGTCATTGTCCATTTACGATGGAAATTATGGTTATGACTAACAGCGATTGTCAAGCACAGTGTTTACTCGTTTTATGACCTTGGCTTTAGAAATAGGTTCCTGCTGTATTAGCCACCCACAACATCCCCTGAGGATATCAACTATCTATATCAAATATTAACTATGGACAACTTTACAATCTAGCAGGTATTATCAGCCTTTCAGTAATAGTTCAAAGCTTCATATTTAGGTATATGTTTGTTTTGTCAAACTCACTCAACCAATAATGCTGGTACAGTATGGTTGGCTATAGATGTGGGTGACTACTCATTGTCGAGAGTGTGGCCTCTCTGTCATACCCCAGTAAACGAACACCCACTTGGAAATATCAGCAAACTACTCCAGTTTGGATTTGAGGGCAAAAGAAACCAGAAAAGCAGGAAATTGAGGGGTTCTGGTAGTTTTACTGCCTAGATTCATTTCACAGTTGAAAAGTCAGGATGCCATTACAATAGCCTCAGTTACTGACCAAGTGGTATATAGCTATAGGGTCTGCTTCAGCGCAGTGTTAGCGCTAGGATTTAAAGTCTGGGGGGTAAATTCCCCCCTGCTGGAATTTGTTTGGCAAATTTTAACAAATTGAGAGAGATTCAGGATCGCAAATTCTGGAATTGTCTATAAATTTGACTTTTTCCGTCATTAATTGATGTTTTACTAGTTCTATGCATTGGCAAATGACAGTTGGGCTTCGGTAGTACTGTTTAGAAGCTGCTAAAATCGAGCATGACCACAAGAGGAAAATCCCCCCCAACTTTTTCCCCAATGCGGGATCGACGTGCAAATCGCGCAAATGTGCTGCTTAGCGCCAACACTGAGAGGATATTCATGATGCTTAACACAGTTAACTCAATTCCATACCTGATAGCCCTATGAGTGAGCAGAATGATGCTAGTACCGATATATAATCTAGATGAAATAAGTCTTTTAATCAACCTAAAATTCTGAAAAACTGTACTACAACATTGCAAAGTCAGTCCATTTTTCATACCCTAGATGATATAGGGTTCTAGCAATTGAACAACTCTCCTAACAGGTGATAAATTCATCAGATGTACATATATTGAGTGACAGGAAGTAGCATCATACACTTAAGGTTACCATATGTCCTGATTAATCGGGATTGTCCCACTTTTCATGTGGAAAATGGCACAAAACAAACCATGTTTCGAACCATATCCTTTTCTGAAGTGAATATAATGATGAAATGTAACTAGTTTTGTGTGGCATTTAGCCTTCTAAAAGCATTGAGGCTTTAATATTTAGCAATACTAATAGGCATAGGGGTAGGTTTACCCTTCCGTTTTGTCCAGTCTTGAAATGTCCCACTTTTTGCTCGGACAAAATGGTTACCCTACATACATTGAACAACATTGGTTGAACTGGTACTCCGAGTTGTTCCGATAATCAGCACATATTCTTCTAATACAAAACATAACTTTAAATCAGCCTGATTATTGTCCAGGGTGTAGCTCCACTGTCAGTATGAAACATGCAGTAACCTGCTTGAAACTACTGGCAGCCTACATCAGTTTAGATTTCAGCATTAGAAATTTAGCATGAGCACCAAACTGAAAAGGTAGCTCTTTGGAACTGGTGATTTGAGTTGTTTTTGGTAGCAGTACCAAGTTACCAACTTCATTAGTTTCCAGTTTTCACTTGCTTACTGTTACAGGCCAAGGTTACAGTATATCTGCAACAGCCACAATCTGTTTGAAATGCTATGAATGTACTCAATAGTAAAATTGTTATTGGGGAAGAGGAGTACTTGAGTGTGGAGTCAATATTTGTATATCAATGTTATTCAGGGGAGTTGCTGTGTGCCTTGACTAATGAATGATAGATATATCTACTGTTGTATACACTTTTCAAGCACTCCGGTATCTGAATTTCACAGTGTCACCTGACATGATGAGTGTCATCGTGAACTGGCTTACCGAAGCCCCCGGGGGCTGTGCATTTTGAAAAGAGGGGGCTTCTATTAAATGGTATAACTTTAGGCTTCATTGTTATATTTTAGTGTTATATTTATAGGGTATATTGTTAGGCTAGGTGCTAGGACTAAATTTTCCGGTGGTACATAGGTCCAAAAAAGGGGAGAGACGTATATTAGAGGAGGGGCTTCTATTACAGATTATACGGTATTTACATTTCTGATACCACATCTAGTTTATTCTCGGAAGGGTCAGTAAGGACATAATCCTCATGGATGACCAGGAAACCTCAACAACCCAAATGCGGAAAAGAAACCAATTCAGCACTGCAGAATTTGCTGACAGTTCTTGGAAAACGGATCGAGACCATTGTTGAACTCATTAACAGACTCAGATGAAATAACATCTACTTCAAGGCTACATCTAACCTGCAGCATTCATGAAACTCAAAGAAGTACCTGTAGGGTAAATCATGCAGCCAACTAAATATTCCAGTAGCCCTCCTTCAAATGTTTCCGATCAACTGCTTATTTTTTGATAAAGTAGGATTCCAGGACAACGGAGACAGTAAGGATTTTAGTGCAGTATTTTACAACTTCACAGCTGACTGCTAGCCAGATAGTGCTTCCCTGGGGTTTTGTGACTGTCAATCAAATCCTATTCAGCTTCAGACAGCTGGATGACTAACCCCCACGATATCCATGACTGCACAATTATAGTTGAACACAGGTTAATTGAGCCAGATTTTGGTGGGTATATGGGGGAAGAGACAGCTTCAGTTCACTGTTTGACACAAGAATTATTGGTTTGTGAATCCGTGAACAATAATACTTGCCCCTTATCACCCTGCACCCCCCTTATGCTGAGTTGTGTATTCTGGCAAATTCACAGCTAGTGTCTGGCCCGTCGCCCTTCTCAATTTGCTGAACAAACTGTATCATATCTGGGTTATGGCCAATTCAAATTTCAGTGGAAATTTGCCCAGTCTTCAACAAAGAGTCTTGAGAAATCCAGAATCAACAGGAATCTGTTTGCAAAAGTGTTCAATTTGTATTCTATTCTCTGCATTTAGTATGATTTTGAAACGTTCTTGCACTCTTTTCCACACTCGCCACATTGCCTAAGTGTATTCCGATAGCCCGAGTTCCCCTATTAGACAGCTGGCATGTGTGCTGTGGTAGCCAAAAATATCCTGTTTCCTGCTGAAATTGATTTATTCATAATATGGGCATATTCAGGCGATTGTGTAGTCATTACGTTATACCAATGTGTTCAAACGCAATAAACCGTGATGAAACATAATTCCACGGTCGTTCAACCTCAATTTCAGCACCCTCTGCTCTGGAATCGACAGCATGCTGCCCAGTAGTGGATGGCTAGCTTAGGGGCAGTTGCTGTAATACAGTAAGGTGAATCTGGCCACCCCTGTGATCACGCATGAAACTGGGCACAAAAGAAGTTTTGCTAATCAGCACTGTTCTTCATTCAAGTCCACATGCAGGCAGAATATGCTGTGGCTATGCACTGCTCCCAACAAGTTACATTGAGGAGTTTTGTTTACAAGGAAATGTATTGCCAGAAGGGGAAAGTATCATTGTAGATCAAGTCCACTGTCTCCCTTTTTGTTTTCTTTCTGTGTTACACATTCCTGCTATTTACTGTAGGTTTACACACTTCCTGTTTTTCATGGGCTAGTTCATCAATTATCAAAGATAGAAACAGAAAGTGGAAATGCAAGTTAATTGTTGGAGACAACCTTCACAAAGTTCTAACAACAAAATTTGTCTGGAGATAGATACAATGATAACAGACATGTATGTACGTACAGTAAGTGACAGGCAGATACAATAATATCTTGGACCAAATCCACAGCCCTAGCTAACCCAACAGGAAGTGTCAGTTTTTGAGGATGCCCTCTAACAAATTCTAATGACAGGATGAGTCTGGATATCACTCAATTTAAGTTGAGTTCAGACAGTCAGTGACCTATTGTGACGAACAGCCATGGTAACCTCTCGTACCAAATCTGCAGCCCTAGTCAGCAGGGGTTCTTTGAGCCTATAGTGCTCAAACAAATTGATTTTGCACTGCCTACGCTACATTGCCCGATGCCCACACACACCGATGCACAAATACAGGGAACAGTATACCAAATCAAAGTGCGTTCGCTGTTTCAGAACCCCTATGCAGTCATGTGTACTATATAGCAAAACAGCTATTGGCAGAGTACCACAACATTGTGTTGCCAAAATAAACAATCACTGGCACAATAGTCCAAAACCTATTCTGTGACACCTCTGTTTATTTACTGAAACATGTTGACCTGGAAACGATTGGTTTGCAAAACAGTTTCTCTCTCAGGCACATAAATGCTCATAACAGCGTTTCCCGCTTTGTGTTATTCAGCCTCGACGAACCATTTACCGTGTAAAAATAGTCATTCACTTGTTGGATTTGGTCTCTGAAATGAGTAAACGATGACATTCGATGGAATCACGCTGCTGTCAGCACACAGTAGGTCTAAGCATGTCACCCTCACCAGTTAATACCAAATAGCAATACTCTGTTCTGGTCGGGTGGCAGAGGGGTCATAAACCAGCCATTTGGAATATTTTGCTAAATGACAGAGTACTCCATATTTGGTCAGCTGACTTATTTTCACACGTATCCTTATCTACTATGTCAAACACAAAACAATGTCCAAAGATATACTCCTTTCCCCTAATCAGAAACATAATTGAAACCCCTGCCCCTGACATTTTTTCCCATGGGCGACACATAATGACATGTTTGATGCTGTTAATCTATTAGCTGATGACGCTGCCAGCAGTAGTACCAATTTGGCGCATAATTGCTCTAATGTGGCATACCTCCCGCTGATTAGTCCTTACATCAGAGGGGAACAGAGGAATCTAGAGGAAAGACAATAACACACATCTGCTGCCGATGCTACATGCAGCCGTAAACTGAAAGTTTCCTCATGAATTACCCCTTTTCCTGCTTGGAGAGTTTCCTCCTATCGGGCACCCGTAGAGCCAGCCCTGGGCGAACAGAGCCGAATCAGACATTTCCTATGGCTTGTTTTGACAGTAGGTGAGGTCCATACCTGGTGCTAACAGGAGGTATTTAATTGATCTGATTGGGTTAGGTCATCGTAGAAACGGTAGGATTGACCAATAAGCAATTACCAGGTCTGAAGTCATATATCGTCAAATTGAAATGACCAAAAAAATCAACACTAGCTGGTCCACAGATAATTCACACAATGAGGCAAACTTCGCAGTACAGAATTGTTTGCGAGTTAGTAATATGGGTGACCGGATGGGATTTCCAGGAGCATGGGATTCCACCCCCCAAGATTTATCAATTTCTTGTTAAAAAATATTTTCTCAAAAAAATTGACGCTATTTTGTTGTGATTTTAGGGGCAATCATTGCACCATTTTGTATCTAGAGGCCCTTAGAATGCACTTTCCTCCTGGGGGAGTGTGATAGCTATTTCCATGAAGTTTTAGGAAGCCCCCCCCCCCCCCACATGACAAATTTCTGCATATGTTAGTGTCCAGGAGTTATGCCTTGACAATTGCAGTGCTCAGCTTTATTGACAAGAGCAGTTGGAAAGAGGGATTATGACCTTCTGGAAATCTCTCTAAAAAATTAGTGATGAAAATTGAATAACAGTCCAAACCCGAGCCTGAATTCGCTTTATGTTGATGGGATATACAAGTATGCCTCTTCGATTTTGAGCATGGGTCAACTCCTTATCTGTGGTAAACAGAATGTGGTGCCATCAAGTCTAGACGCAGGTGTTGACTAGAATACCTGTACAGAGGCTGAGAGAGGAAACACCTGTAACGATTGGTCCAAATGCTAGCTGTCAATGACTACATGTCACAGCTAATACCACTTAATCCGGCCCAGGGGCCCTGAACCCAGACCTAGTTCACAAATCATTCGTCACTAAAGCCTGATTCATGACTGGGATTGTCTCAAGACTGGAATTGCAGAGGTATCAAGTTTATAGTTACAGCACTGAGTGTATTGGAAGGTTTGCTCTTGAACAGGAGACTGGAACCAGTATTCAACAACCATCATCGGTATCAACCATCACTGCTGGGAGAGTTCAATGACTCAACCCAGGGGAATCAGTACAAGGTCTTTGTCCTCCACTGTTTCCATGCGAACAAATTCATTGTTCATTGTTTTTGTAGTGGCCTAATCGTTCGCCACACATTCAAAATACATGACCAAACAAATCTAGTTCAGATCAATCAACTGGTGGTTCAATAGTACTAATGACACTAAACAGGTTGCGCTCCCCTAATTATTTTTGAGCGGTATCCTATCAGGAGAAACGAGTTTACCTGTAGAAGTACTTGCTATACAAATTACAAACAACACATTTTTTCGCTTTTTGAAAACCTGCAAATATATAAATAAAATGTTTTCACAAAATGTTTTTACAGTGAGATGGAACAAAGGGTTTTTATGCATAGTCAAGATCGAATCATTTTCATAAGTACTGCTGATGTTACTAGAAATTAACAGAGAGGAACAAATCCTGAGTTAAACCAATCAGTATTAAGAAGACAAATTTAGCACTAGGTCTATCACCTGGAGGCAACCAACCTGCTTGCATGCTTCTGCAGTTTCTTCATATTCTGCCACTTTTCAAAGGACGTTGCCTTCAGTTCCGCCTCAATGTCGTGGGGCAACTCCCACGCAGACATGTTGGTCTCTGTATCGAGGAAGAATATCTGGCCATGTGCGTCGGGCCCCTCCGTGTCCCGGTGCATCATCCACCCCTGGACCAACTCTGACTCCCACATGTAGAGCCCGCAGGAGCATTTCTTGCACTGTTTCTCAAAGTACTCGTCTGCCTCCTTGCACCTCTCCAGGATCGTGTCCAGGTGGTCCTTCTCCTCGGGCGCGGAATA
>JAUOBX010063090.1:0-13381 GCA_032360705.1 Eupentacta quinquesemita
TTGCTCCTGGTTACCTTGGTGGAACCCTTGCTACCTATGTTCCCTCCAGAAGAGGCTTGCGCTCTGGTGATGATTTGCATTGTTTTAATCAACCAATCTGTAAGAAGAGAATTGGCGAAGGTTCTCTTTCCATAATTGGATCCCCGGTTGTGAAATGATCTTCCTGTTCTGGTTAATTCGTCAGTAAATGTTAGTGTGTTTAAGCGTAGATTGAAGATCTATTTATATTGATTTGTTGTGAAGCGCATTGATAATTTTTGGAAATGCGCTATATTAAGCACTATTATTATTATTATTATCCGTGGTGAAATTATGTTACCTATCTAGATATGTTCTTCGGAGAGTAGGCCTATAGAACGGGAAAAATCATGTTGTCAAGGGCGCAACCGTCTAGAGGGGTATTTTAGATGGCGCTTTTAAAAATGGCTGATAAGATATGGAAAAAACGACAGCAGGAGGATAATTTCAATATCTTTGTTGATATGAATATCACCATCAATGTTCGAGTGCATTTGGAAGATTCCAGGAGACAGGAAAATACTGGTAACTAATTTCAAATGTCTTCAATATATAGGTGGTAGCGGTGTACCCACCCACCGAGTGTCGCATGCATTTGCCAAGATCCCGGGAAACGGTAACTAGCTACGATTCGCTGAGTCATGCCTGTGGATATTACTCATGACACCCATACGACACACGGACGACACTCGAACAGAACCCGGACGATACCAGGGCAACATCCCGACGACGCCGGACAAACTCTGAACGACATCCACATAACAAACGGACAGCAAACGGACAACACCTGAATGCCATCCAAAGTTCCCGCGGACAACACCCGAACAGCACCGGAAAGCACCCAAACGACATACAGGCGACATCAGAGCAACATCAGAACAACATCAGGAGGTTATCCGGACACCACATAGACTATACCCGGAAAACACTCGGAGAACATCGGAAGCCATGCGGTCACTTAATAAAAGGATGGACGAGAAGCATGAATTGTACTTACTGCTGCACACAACTCCAGCGTCCCTAAGATGGGTGCACCCATGGTCCACTAAGGAATTTCTGCATTGGTCCAGGGAAAACTCGTTGCCAAAGCAATCCACGTTGTACAACGCGATCGAACCTGTCCCTTGGCCATATAATGCGCCACCCTTACTCTCGGAAGCAGATTCGAATCCCAGCTGACGGCATACTACGTTGGCATCGATCAGGTCCCACCCACCGTCGCACACGGTCCCCCATTGGCCGTCATAGTAGATCTCCACTCGACCGTAGGACTCTGCTCCACCGGCCAAGCGAATCCCATATTTGTCACCTGGGAGCAAAATTGGAGTTAGCTCTAGATTAGGTTGAGCTATTAATCATCAATCAAGTTTATCTGACGATGATATGTCTCGAGGTCCGTGTTATAGGTGGTGATTATTTCGTTCAAATCACCATACGACGAGACCGGTTTAAGTCTGACCTGAAACCTAGATAAGACGAAACTCGACCTTGTTCGGTTGTTATTCCAGTTTAAAGAATGACTCTCATGTGAAGCTACTCAGTGAAAATCTGCTCGCATGAACTGATCTTATTTTTACGAGGTTCATCTGACTTTGTTCCTTATCGCTGAGCAAAGTGCGAGACATCATTTTCATGAATGTCTGAAACAGACTCACTGTCTCAGACAACTCCAGCGTTGTCACTATGAGTGACCCAAATCATCAAGTTACCTGATCCATATACTTTCCATATGCAAGCCATATTTTCCATATAACCCGATCGCACATGTACATACGACACGACTGCATTAGCCTATTTATTGTTCCTCGATTGAAGTTCAGTATTCAAAACAAGTCGAAGTAAGAGACGTTATTTATATGAACCATTGCGTTATGTTTGAAACAGACTCACTGTCGCACACAACTCCAGCGTCGTCACCATGGGTGCAGTTGTGGACCTCGGAACCACTATGTCTGCATTGGTCCAGCGAGTTCTCGTTGCCAAGACAATCGACTCCGTCCAACAGAATCGGGCCAATACCTGGACCGTAGACTGCGCTACTTTCACTCTCCAGAGCAGTTCTGAATCCCAGCTGACGACACACCACATTGGCATCGTTCAGGTCCCACCCATTGTCGCACACGGTACCCCATTGTCCGTTATAGAAGACCTCTACTTGACCATAATTATCGGCGCCACTGGCCAAGCGAATTCCATATGTCATACCTGAAAGCAAAATTAGGTAATGTTAACTTGAATTCATCAATATGGCATATTACCTAGTACCTAGTTTATCAGACACTCGCATTGAACTGTCTAGTTGGAGTTCGCTTTATTCGAAATCAACAATACATTCGAAATAAATTCAGCTTGAGAGAACTACTCGTATTTACATACGGTTCAATCGCTGCAATATTTCGATTTCATAAAGCGTTCGACCCGACCTCAGAACATCCATGAACCATATACCTCTATAGTGGGAACCCCTTCAAACTCCAGGGACTGGGGCAAAGTAGCGCGGTGAGCAAAATCACATGTATACAAGCAGATAAGAAATGTAAGAAATGCAAAGCATATTGCCTATATATATAACTTGGTTGATTACTCACACACAACTCCAGCGTCTTCAGTATGTTGGCAGTTATGAACCTCAAAACTAGGATGCCTGCATTGATCCAGCGAAGTCTCGTTGCCAACGCAGCCGACGTTGTCTAAAATAATCGGACCCGTCCCTGTGCCGTAGGAGGCCCCACTGTCACTCTGCAGAGCAGATTCGAATCCCAGCTGACGACAAACCACGTTGGCATCGTTCAGGTCCCACTCATCGTCGCACACGGTGCCCCATTGACCGGTATAATTGACCTCCACTCGACCATAATTATCAGCGCCTCCGAGCAAACGAATATCAATTGCATTACCTGAAACTGAAATGAGTTGGAATGAGATTCAGCTATGTGGCTATGACCTTGTCAAGCTGACTGAACGCGTTTGAGTTTCAGCTGGCCTATTGGGAATGTGAACAGGATCAGCCTATGAATGTATCAATGGAAATTGATGGGGAATTGAACGAATTTGAAAATCGGGGGAAAAACGAAGTTCAGCATATTTTGCGTTATTCCGGCATCCAACACAGTGTCGCCTGTACTCCTGTTATCGACACGTACCTTTTTCCACCACACGTGGTTACTGTTTGATAATGAGGAAGCCATGCGTACGAATGTATAGCGGGAGAGCTCCACTGGCTAAGATTGATTCGAACTCGCAATCACTCTCCTTACTACACGTGCCGACGCGTTGTGCTATTGATGACACACCCGTTTGTAAACAAGTTGATACAACATTGTCTAGATAGTGGATGCTCATAGACGGATGGTTGTAGCATTAGTAACGTCGGACAATATATTGCACTGACACGTACCAACGCTCATTAGCAAATAATTGACTGTACTACGAATTCCCAGGAGGTTAGCATAACGTTTCCTGCCACAAAATGTTCTTCCAACGCTAGCAAACTATTGCCAACATTGCGCCAACAAGTCCAGCAATTTCATCTGACCCATAAATCACCGAGGCTCATCATGTGGGCCAACTAACTACGGGGAACAAATACACCATTTATAAACTCCTAATATTTGTTTAAATTCATGGTGCCTAGTAACTAGGAGAAGAATCAACAATATCTGTACTTTCTATAAGGAGCCTATACAGGTCGTACAATTTCCACATGGGATGGACATCGATATAACGAAACAGAAAATCGGTACTCCCGAAACGGAGGAATTCCTGTATATATGCGTATCAGTTCTGCGATACTAGAGGGCTTGATAATTCGTCACTGATGTGAATGCATTTGTGATCACAACTGACATGCAATAGGCCTCACCCCTACCTAGGAGGGGATAACTTTTCTTCTGGTGGATCTACAAACTTTGTTTTCAAACTGTTTGAACCCTCGTTTGCTTCGAATCATGGTTATCATAGCAAAGGTGGAGGGGAAATCATCATTGTATCTGTCTATTACATGTACCATTGGTTTGATTCGGCAGATGTCGTTATTTATCATTACCACGTTTGTTTTACCAATAGTGATTGGGCTGCCACTGAAGGTCTTGTCGCTCCTTGCAAGTAGGCATCTTATTTTTACTCTCAGAATCATCGATTTGACCGCATCCCCCAGTGCTGTTTTCCCACCGAGGTTACGTCTAGTGTAGAAATAATGCGCAGTGCGTTGATGTCCTACAGCCGAGCACACACTATACGGAATCTGGTGTCAACAATCAGCCATTGAGGGTCAACATATTGTCTCTGCAAGACCGCAATATGTTAGACCGAAGACAAAAGGGCAATTTTTAAACCTTCACAAATGTGGACTGGGACAAGACTGTCTAGTTAAAAAAAGAGATGAATGAGTATAGTGCTCACCGTTCGCAATATTCCGTTTGCGAAATCCGATCGAAGTGTTTGCAAGCATTGCGTCTCATTACGAGACTGGAATCCATATATTATGGGCCAATCGGCCAGATTTAGTTGTTGATTGTCGATGCAAAATGCTGAGAGCCTGGAACAGTTGAACTGCTGCCCATGGATACGAAGAGCATCATTTTTGTTATTATTATCATTATTATTATTATTATATACTGATACTCATATAGCGCTATTCTCATAATGAAAAAAAAAAGCTCAAGAGCGTTTTACAAACCCTTAAAGAGAACACAAAACCCTAATAGGCTTAGCAATAGAAAAAACTAATATGGTGTTCTGGAACCTAGAACGCATAATACCGAGTGATTTTTAATGTGAGGGATTTCGAGGTTGGGACCCAAGGGATGTGCGCCTTCACAAATGTCCTCACCCTCCTAATTGACACATGCTGCTGTGTTATTTAAAATAACAGCTGCAAAACCTCCACTGTTCAGTGGAAAATAGAGTTATTAGTGCTAATTTCTATTTGTAAATTGGGTCATGGGAGAGGGTTTGACCCCCTTACGTACTCTCTTGACGAAGAGAGTGTCGCGTAATTATACGTCCGCACTCTTTGAGATTACGGTACGCACACTGGCAGATCCAGATGGTCAGTTGCACAATCTCATTAAATTAACTCGTGTGCTAGCCTTGCAGGAAACTGGCTATGCCAGCTTGGCGAGAATACTCCAATAGGAATGATGCCGACTCCCGCAGGGCGGAATCACTGAAAGAAATACTATCAAACAGTTAAACAAACAAACAAACAAAGAATATTCCGGAGTGGATGGAATGGGGAGATGACTATATAGACATTTGTGCGGGTGTGGAGTTGCTTCAAGTTTTACAATGAAACATAATACTTACTGGGAACAGAACATATCCCAACGAGTAGCCACCAAAGTTGCATTGTGCCTATACGTGTCCTGAAAATAGGAAAATATATTCAATATAGATATATGTATATATATATTTTCAGCGTCTGGCGTTCAACTGTGTTTACCTATCATATTTCATGTCCATGGTCCTACGATAAGTGTATTTGCCAGGACAGTAAAGAGGGCTTCTCTTCTGGCAGTCTGAAGTTTCATAATGATTTGCCTGATAGTGCGCTTTCAATCGCGAGCGTCATTTATAACAAGAACAATGTCTCCCAAGCTCTCTCATAAAGTCATTATTGTAATCGATGATCTGAATGCTTCTCCTAATCCACAGGTAATCGCTAAACCTCTTGGCTCTCTTGTTCATGATTCACTCGCTGGGCAAGCCAAATGTGCAATTATCGACAGATGAACACTGTTTTTCGCTCGATAAACTCAGTTTTTCGCTCGAAAAACAATGTTTCTCAAATAGCTACATGATTTGTCAACGTTTAAAAACCCTGCTTTCCGATTCGAAAAAAAACACTGTTCCTCAATGAACACTGTTTTTCGAGCGGCAAACACTGTTTTTCGCCGATTAACATCGTTTTTCGCCGATTAACATCGTTTTTCGCCGATTAACATCGTTTTTCGCCGATAAACACTATTTATGAGAAACAGTGTTCATCGGATTATTGCACATTAGGCTTGCCATACTCGGTTATGGAACCTATACAAGGGCTGGAAGGGTACATACCTGGAAACTGCTTCCTCCCCAGCCTCTGCTAACTCCCTCCAGGAGACGGAATGAGACAATGTCCATGTGGCGTGACGACAATGAAGGGGTCGTTACGGGCAGAGAGCAACTTGCAAATCCTTCTTCTCATTGTGATCACCCGGGATGCAACGTGGACTATCTCGAATCCACACTCTCTGGAGTACTCGCTCGGTGCTTCAACCAACTAGGCCACTGCGCTACACTAATTCACTGATTGGATTGGCACCATACACGACACCACTAGACTTGTCACAGGTAAATTCAGCCGATTGAACAAAGCAGGTGGAACAAATGGGAATGTACCAACCCGACTGACCTGTTTCCCACGAAAAGTCGAAGCTGCATAGGATGATGACGAGCCTCTCACGAGGTGGATGACGTTTGTTGTTGGTGGTGAACTATGCTGCATCTGTGAATCTCTAGCTGGAAATCAACCTGGGAGAACGGAATGCGGTTCTCTGTAGCGGTACCAATGGAGGATTGACGCAGGGCAGAAGACATTGCTTGTTCTCTCAGGGAATCCGGAGCTGTACAGCCAATATAAAAACTAAATTCGGCTCACATAGTCACATGGTTACGTCAAATACGATGTCTGTCGATAGAAGTCACTGACTAATAGGGTTCTTGATTCCTGGTTCCTGAATCCTGGTTACACGTTACTGTGCTGTTTACTTAACTCACTCAAGGAACTATTTTGATAGCTACGCCTGCTGACAACAGAACTACTGAATGTTCGTTTTATTTGACCTACCTATACATGCCTATAGGGTGGACGATCATTTCCTCATCCTGGCGGAGAAGAGTCTGAGCCTAGTATGACAACACGCGATGACCCTAATAATAAGGTTATGGGGAACCAGGGTTTCAAGGAAACCCCTATTTACGCCCATGTGCTCTCATCAGTTGGTAAACTTTTTCTTATTCATTGCAAAAGTGATCATCGCAGTCGTCTGTGTATGTGTGTGTGTGTGCGGTGTGTGTGTTAGTGTTTGTTTGTCTGTGTGTGTGTGTGTTTGTGTGTACGTGTGTGTTAACCGTGGACTTACTTGGGGCAAACTCAAAGACCGCGGTTGTCATCAACTTCGAAGTTGGTACGTAGATCCGGCATGTGAAGTAAATTTGCCCAAGTGTTGTTTCTGTCTTTTGTTGGGAATATCAATAGCCCCTTGAAGGCAGAGTGCATGACACATGGTAATATTTTGGGAATAGTTTCGGGTATCTCTTTTGCAATAACTCCGGGAGGAAGAATCACACATTGTTAATCTCTTGGGAGGAGTTGGGTAGGGGAGCATTTCGAAATGAAACATCAATGCGATCCTAGATCAGTAGTGGTCATTAAGAGCTCAAAACTTTCGATGCAAGTTTTTTGGCAATAACGTGAGAAAAATTGTGAGGAACGCAGTTGTGTTTCTTTAGTCGACCCGTATCTGTGTGACCTTTGTCAATTGTCAGTGTGCGACATGCGCCCTTTAACGTTGGATAATCGAGGGAGTATCCATGCTGCCCATTTGTACAGTGTGATCAAAGTCAGCAGAAGCCTCTAATCAAAATGTGAGGCGGAGTTTCCCTGAAATCCAAGTGCTGACTTTGCTTGCATTCCAATAGTCTTGATTATTTCACCTGACATATTCCTACCTAGCTGTCATTCTAGCTTACTAGAGCTGATGTATTTTCCTCTTATCTTTCCCTGCAATCTCATGTCATTCACTAATCCTCTCACACCATATCACTCTTTCCATTGATATTACTACGATTATACTTTCGGATGCTCCATTTCCCCATGACTGCAAATTGTGTACAGTTTGCCTGAGAGAAAACTCAAGATAATCTATGAAGCTTCACATTTGCCCGGGTCTCTCACACAAATTTCACCTTCACCAATTTGTAAATTAACAAGTTTTAGTATTCCAACAGCATACATACAGTACGTCAAACCCTCCCCTCATATGTTCCCACAAACACAATTTGCATGTAATTGCCTAGAAATATCACTAGTCACACAAACGTATAGGCATACAAAAATAGTACAGTAGATCCAAAGATTCATGAGCAACCAATGTTACCTCCATGGTTCACATACAATCCCAATGGACAATGTGGAATAATCTCGTCAATTGTTCAAGGTTCATAGGCAGTCAGGCAGTGGTATAGCCATAATTTTGAATGGAGGGAGGGCAGGAGGGGTTGTCCTAAGAGAGTGTCACCATTGGTCAGCGCAGAGCATACAAGTATTCAATTTTGGGGTTTGGAAACCGGGCAGATAGCCAAACACATCTCTTCTCGAGTATTCTATTCTACATGTATCCACGTCCGAAAGTTTCAAAATATGTCACAAAGCAAATTCTATAGATCTCGAAAATTGTGAAAATCTCTGTGGAGATCCGACGTCACACACTAACAAGATCTGGATTTTCCAATAATTGACATATAATTGACAAGTTTTTGACCACTAAGATAGTGGACCAACACCGATATATGAGTTTTTAGCAACACGAGATGCCTTCATCCCGTGCTACTAATATAATATGTAGGGTAGCTGGATAAGTAGTGTGCTGTTCTGCTGTCTACTCTCCACTACCATGACCTAGTGTTGGGTTTGATGTGGAATGACGTCAGAGTCTGGAAAGACGAAAGAAGAAAACCTTAGGAGACATCGTGGGCTTAGATATGTGATACATGGATGCACATAGCATGAATGCTTAGCATGGAGAGCGTTGTCTCTATAGTTTAGCTTTTGGGGCACTGTGATAGCGCAAGACGAGGCCTGGCCTGAGCAGTCGGGTACACCCATTATTCATCCAGGTAACCGTCGGTCGCTCATTCCTCAGACTCGGCTCCCTCAGGGATGTGGAATGATGAGCATCGCTGCTATTCACCTATTGCAGGTGGCAGAAGTGTCTTGCTATATCCGGGGCAGTATATATACCACCACTCATCTCATTGGGGATGTATACAGGTGGTCTGGTCCTCTTCCTCTTCCTATTTCTTCTTGAGGTGGCTTAGTGTCTTCAGTGGGGTTGGGTGTCCAGCAGGGTTAGAACTTAGCATCAGAAGACTTGCAGCGAGGATACAGGTGGAACCGGTGTTCTGCAGGCCTGTCGCCTGATAGTACAGAGGCCTGAACCCTGAGGGTAGCGCCCAGGGAGGTTGCCTCATCAACTGGCGAATAATCTCAAGCTGTTCACTATGCCAGGTCGCGCCTGGAGCCGCTCTTAGTGCTCAGTTTCGGGAGGCCCATCCGAGGTCACGTTGCATTTTCGAGTTTGTGTCCCGTTCTGCCCTGTTGGCCCGAACTTCCCCATTGTAGCTGAGTTAGTCTTTCTCATTACAACCAACCAATCATGAAAATGTCTATCAATTCCAATCAAGATTCCTCCGCAGTTGACAACGCGGCATCTGCTTCTTCCCCATTTACTATCTGCTTTTGTAATATCCGGGGAATTTCTTCTAACTTGAACCAAGTCCACCAATACCTTCTGAAGAACCGGCCCCATGCCCTCTTCTAAAGTGAAACTAAAATTGGCCCTCAGACTCACTCCAGCTCAGATGAAATCTCTCCTCATCTCAAATGTCCTGGGTTGGAACTCCTACCTGCTTTCTCCCGCCATCGTGGGGTTTGTGCTTTTGTGCGCTGCGATGTGCAGGCTACTCGCCTGGTTCAAGTTCATCCAAGACAGTATAACAAAATATGTCTGTGCTCTCTATCGTTCCCCCAACTCACCCGTTGTGGTTCCTCTCTTCGAAAACCTCTCTCTCTCTGTCTTGAGCGTATCCTCTCTTCTTCTCCTACAGCAGAGATTTGCTTCCTTGAAGATTCCAATGCTCCTAATCCTAACTGGCTCTCTCACTCTTCTTCTACCCCTAAAGCTGCTGGTGAACAGGCAGAAGCTTTCGCCATCATCTTGAACTTTGAACAACTAATCTCTGAACTTACCCGGGTGCCAGATGGTGATAGAGAATGTGCACATACACTGGACCTGTTTCTGACTCCTCACCCTTCCATCTACTAGACGCCTCTTTTCCTTCTCCCCTTAATCAGTCTGACCACTGTCTGATCTCTCTTACCCATGCTAGTCCCCAACTTCCTCTTCCTCCTCCATTTCGCAAGCGTGTCTATCTCTACGATATGACCGACTGGGATTTCCTCCGAGATTTCTACGCCTCGGTTCCCTGGTCATCCTGCTTCAGTAGTGACCCCAGTCACACTGTTGAATGCATTTCCGAATGGAACTCGTGTGGCATAGATGCTTCCGTCCCATCTTCTCTCAAACCAGGGTGTTCCAATTCTCCAAAGTCGTTCACAAAAAATGTCAGCAAGCAGTTCGACAGAAGAACCAACCGTTCAAAGCTTGGTTGGCTTCCAAATCCCCTGATACTAGAGCAGCCTATGTTTCGGCCCAAAACCACTGCTCCCGGGTTATTGAACAGTCTAAACAATCCTTCGTAGATAAGGTACAAGATCAGAGCTGCAACTCTAACCACAACTCTTTCTGATCCTTGGCCAAGTCTGTCACCTCTAACTTCTGTCATTCTTCTTTCCCTACTCTGCATAATTCGAATGGGTCCCTGTCAGCAGACCCACAGTCCAAGGCTGATACTCTCGCTGGGATGTCCGCATCTAATTCTACCCTTGATGATGGTGGTAAAATCCCGAGGGAGGACCCCAATAGTGACATCTCTATGCCCCCTATCAAATTCTCAGTCCGTAGAGTACCGAAAGCTCTCAATGGACCCCACATGATTCCTGCTATCGTTCTCAAGCGATATGCTCTAGAACTTGCTCCCATTCTCAACAAGCTTGTCAAATTTCCCAACTCTTCTGGCATTTTTCCCTCCTCCTAGAAACTGACCCATGTAGTCCTTGTCCCCAAGAAGGGCGACAAGTCCATTCCTTTTACCTATCGTCATAGCACTCACCTCTCAACTGTCTAAGGTGATGGAATCAGTCATCACCGAGCAATTTCTGTCCTTCTTGGAGCATCATTTCCTGCTCTCAGATCATCAGTATCAACAGGTGACGTCCTAGCTTATGCCACTCACATCTGGTAAACTTTCTTTGACTCATCTGGTGAGAGTCGAGTGATCGCTCTTGACATTTCTAAAGACTTCGATCGTGTCTGGCATCGTGGGCTCATTGCCAAACTCCAGATTTGACCTCCATCCTCTTCTGATCTGTTGGATCTCTGACTTTCTTTCTGATTGTTCGATTGCTGTTCGTGTTGGTGAATTCACATCCTCAGTCCCCCTATCAGTGCAGGAGTGCCTCAAGGATATGTCATTTCTCCAAACCTTGTTTCTCCTCTTCATCAATGACCTTCTTGATGCTTTCTCCTGTCCAGTCTTCTCTTTCGCTGATGACACTAGCCTGTCAACAGGTTTCGATCATCCAACTGCCTTTCCAAGCGCAAACAAACTGCTGACCAGAATCTTCACATTGTAACCCAGTGGGGTTGTGATAACCTGGTCAAGTTCAATTCCAAGAAGACTTAACAACTACTCATTTCTCGGAAGCGTGACGAAACTGTTCCAACCATCTCTTCTGAATGTTCTGACCTGGGATTCTCAGACTCTATAGTTCTTCTCGAGATGCGTCTGACTCCTGATCTCCGCTGAGGATCTCATATAGGAGATATCGGCAAGCGGGCATCTCAGAAACTTGGGTTCCTTTTCCGTTCTCGGAACTATCGCTACATCTTTGGGCATGACTTATCTGAGGTCCACTCTATCATGCCTCTACCCTTCATCCCATCCCATGTAACTCGGCTGACAAGCAGCATGCACCAATATGCTTTTTGCACTCCTGCGATCCGCGCTGTCTCTCACTCTTCCTCATTTGTTGTAAGAACCTATCGACTTTTTGTTTCGATAGTGAAAAGTGAAAAGATTGCCCGTATTTTTCATCGAGTGAGCGAATTTTCATGAACTTTCCTCATGCACAATTTTCATTCTTTATGGACTTGTCGAGGACCGCTCGAAAGAGGGTACTTGCATGTGGATGAAATTACGCAGGGAACCGACGGGAATCTATTAGAACGACTGGTTGTTATGATCCTAATTGCCTTGGGGACTAGTGAAAGGTCATCTGCATGGGGTCAACAAAGTCACAGTCTGATAACCTTGTAAACAGAATAACTAGCGAACAAAAAGTGCAGAGTTTTCATACTTGGTATGTAGGTTTCCCATATGGGGTGCATGAACCATATTGTTTTGGTGTATAATCCAAGGTCATCTCAAGTCAACAGAAGACAGAGTCTGAAAAACTAATGAACGGCGAGATGCAAAGATTTCATACTTCGTTCTCCGTTTCCTTTCGTCATATTCGAAGGAACTTTGGGAGAAGATGGGTGCTTTGGGACTCCATGGAATAACAGTTCATGGTGTGGTATGTTTTCATTTTGAGGTGAAGTGATAGAGCGATTATGGACCCGGGCCAGGGAGCTATATTTGTTCTCCGTTCAACATCCGTTTCCTCTGTGGAGTATAGGCTATAAGAAAATTACTATAATCACACATTTTAAACGCATTTCAAAGGTCAACCTGCTAATCTCTCAGACTGACCTGTACATAATGCCTGCCAGCTAGAGGTGTTTGACGAGCAACAACAGCCATGAGGTGACCATGATGTGGACAGAATCCTTGATTGTATGGTGCGCATATACCCCAACACAGGTGATCATGAACCAGGCAAATACCACTTGTCCAAAGGACTGGTATCGACTATCTGTCAATGTAGTCTGTAATTGTTGGACTGATCCCGTGACCTTGGGCGAACACGAGTGAAATTATTAGCCGCATGGTCTATATTACTTCCTTGACTGGTTCGATGCCTGGCAATTGGGTGATGAGGAAAGTAGTTTGGGCAATCGCGGGGAAATCCCAGAGTCTTGATTGCGCTTCCTCGTGACCCTATACTGGGTGTTAGATACCCTAGGTCCTCATCCGTATGTGAGTACAGTACTTCTTACTAGTGTAGTGACCCTCACTACTACAATGTACTAGTGCGTTCTAGGAATTTGTCATTCCCGAAGTTATTTTGGGGAACCAATATGGTGTATATTTCGATTAATAACGTGTAATTGTCTGCCCGAGCTATGATCAATAGTGCCGTTCACGTGGTCCTCAATCACCCGTATTTATAGCACCTCAACAGTTGAAATTATCAGACTGGCGTGAATATGCTCTCATACATTCAACTATTTCCGCTGACAAGATAGATAGATAGATAGATACTTTATTATTCCAGCAAGGGAAATTACATGCTCGTAGATAAAAGGGATAAACGTGA
>JAUOBX010063201.1:0-13380 GCA_032360705.1 Eupentacta quinquesemita
AAAATTACCTCCCTATTGGCGTATACATATATTTCTTGGTTTGTGATCTGAAACAGCTGTTAGTGTCTGAGCTACATATGATTTTATTCAGGAAAATTTAACATTTCTTAATGTCGATTACTTTCCGCAGTAATGATACAAAAATATTTGAATCTATTCTGCCATCCTTACAATCCATGGCTGGACACCCCTCAATTTCTATGTAGGATGGGATACTACGTCAACATCTGGGGCAAGTTGGAACCGATGAGTTAGCACTCACACTGGCATTTAACTATATTCGAACAATACACAGGTCTAACGTTTGACAGAAGGGGACGCAAGTTAAGACATTGTCATTGTCTCACCAGATTTCATCGATACGTGCCTGATCCCAACAGTGAGCGTCCACGCGTCACTGGCATACTCATCACTATACCGACAATGTGCCGTTCAGCTGGGGGGACGCAATTGGATACATTAGTGTCATTGACTCACCAGGTTTCGTCGATACGCAATATGTGATATATCTCGAAGAAGGTCTTCGTGTTTATCCGGTCGAAGAGGAAACGCCGCCACTATTCTCTTCATCAACTGTTCCTCTGCCTCGTTGGAGAGTGTTCTGGAGTAATGAAACGTACACACTCTAAAACACTCTAGTAAAATTGAACAGAATACTAAACCCTGATCTAGTCACATACTCGAGTAGTATTCTGCTCGCGGCTCATGTGATGAGTATTCTGTTTAATTTGACTAGAGTGTTTTTGAAGTGCAGGGAAAAAACAGAATGGTAAAATTCTCCGGGAATATCAAAACTGGTATCGGGGAGTACTTTGCGGTACTTTCAAAGCTGGGATGAGAGGGAATGGTAAAATGCAATCCTCGTGGGTTGATGATTCAATCCAAGGTAATGTCAAATAATTCGGAATGATTCAGTTCCTACATTTTATATTTAATCGGATGTCATTCACGACATTCCATGGCACATGGGATGAAATAACGAGCAGGAAAGAAAGGAGTCCGTTACTTCACGGTACTTGATGCTGTGATGGGAGAGAGCGTCAAAATGCAATCCTCGTCGGTGCGCGAGTAACACCAAGTCAATGAAACATTATTCAGAACCATTCAGAACTCCTCCGTTCTCAGGTAGTTAGTCGAATCAATTTCACGACATTCGCTGGCATTAGATATTCTAGGTTCTATCAAACTCTCCGATCGAACAGATTCGGCAGCTTGGATGAGTTAACAAGTCCTCTCTCCCCGCTTGGAATATACCATGAACCTTTTGTTTCCAATTGTCGACTGAACTAGACACCCCCTTTCCCCATATATACACATATGGGTTCGTTCAAATACGACAATGTTCGTAAAATCACATATGTCTATTTTTTCACATATTTGATACCATCGACCTCAAACTGCCCAAAAAATGTTCGAGTTCAATCCACACATCTTCGTTCGATCCCGATTCTGTTGCCATAAATCAAGCAAATTAGTGGGCCACATCGCTGCAATATTTAGCAACGACCACTTCATAGTCACTGTGGGGCAGACACGTATGGGCATACCGAGGTCTATCAGACAAAGCGTTGGAGAGGTAATACACGAACGCCTGTTATCATTTATATCGGTGGTATCGATTGCTTACAGAATAGCAGGTATTAGAATAACTTAATAATTATAATGATATTTATATATACATATATATATATATATACAACAGGGCTGTTGTCGAGACCATGCAGTCTCGAGGCCTGACTTGTTGGTATCGGTCTTGGCCCCGACACTCAGATATAGGCCTACATATGTGTGAACAGCTCGTAGGTCACAGGTCTCTTGGGATCGTCTCAAAAACTTACACACAGGTTCGCTTGAAATCACAACAGCGTAATCTACGAGGCAAGTAAAGTGGGATCACATAAGGACTGAGCTAGAGAAGAGTCACAAATATTTGTCACGTTAGTAGGCTGTATTTGTCTTGACGGAATTAGGACAACCTACGTAATGCTATTGATTATGTCTCCCCGAATTATAGATCGGCAGCATGAATGTAAATAACACTGTTCTACTTTTCATCGATGCAAGGAAATATCCGCGTACGTTGGCGGAAATAGACACCTGGCAGTCTGGGTTGCCAAGTGTTGAGCCCAGAAGATATAGTTCTTCCCAGAAATGTTGTAATTTGAAAAAAATGTCGAAGAGGCATATCGACTGGATTTGTATACTGTTGCACCTGATTGAAGGCATCCCGCAATCTCCGAAAATCATCACAGATTTTTTTCCATTCACAAGATAGTGTTGAAGTCTCTGCTTCTAGGTCAGCATGTTAGAAACTGAAAGAAAACTGGAATTGGAGTATATACCTTGATAACAAGTTATTATATCCCGTTGTTTAATCAGTATGAAGATATCACCCACAGACGACAGGTCGTCCTCAAATAAAGAGTCATGATTGTGCTTTCTTCTTCAAACATTTCATGCAACAGTTAGTCGAATCACTGGACAACCCAGCCTAGTCGAGCGCATGCCCGACGAGAGTAACGCTTGTATGGCTCGTTTCAATCGTTTGTACGGCTCGCCCGAACAGTTTACAAGCTTGGCAGGGTGATTCTAAACACATTTGAAATTAGGTATTCAGAGCGCTACTAAGCTACTAGCATACAATATATACAAATCATAGAAAAAGGAATCATATAGAATAACTTCAGAGGATATTTTAGTCACAGCTTCCATTGACCATTTGCCTTTATTTTCTTGTGAACATGGTATTTGTTGTGCACACTGGCACTCCGGTTCAGAAATCTGTTCCAAATACTGAGATATTCCTTGGTGGAGCTGAGTCCGCGCCGGTTTCACATTCGTTTTCATTTGGAGGAAGAACTTGAATAATAGATTGTTCATCTGCTCATGTTGATACTTTTTGAGAAGGCCTACTATTTGTATTCCACTTCTGCGAATCCTTTCATATACAGAACTAAAAGCACTGTTCCTGAGTCTACATGCAGGATACAATATCAGTTGTGCTAACAGAGAGTCTCGTCAAGTTGTATGATCCGTCTGTTTGTGCTATGCATATGGACAATTACTAGACCGGGAGCACAGAGCAAAAAAGTAGATGAACGAGGTACCATTACCTGAGTATATGGGCTTGTGTGGAGTATCCCCCTGTACATGGAAATGTATTTCTGCCGGGCCCTACCTGCTGGATGTGGACCCTGGGGCCCAGGCAGGGGCCCCCAGAATAGGTCTAAGGTAGATGTAGGAGGTACCGGTTGAAACCACTGCCAAATGGTTCATTAGGATGGACCGTTCTCAGAATTGTACATGCAAGAAATTCTAGCAGGAACGGCACCAGAGGTTCTCCTAGGCGTGGGTTCACCTCCGGACAGTTCGCATGTGTGTAGACCATGGTGCTATTATATCACGTATGCATATAGAATATATATTGCATTGTGACTGCGTAAAATGTATGTGGTGATTGCATACAAAGAGAATCGACAAAAGTTCCATAACTTCTCAAAGTAGATTCCAGCTTCAAAGTTTTCAAAACTCCTTCCCGCAGTACTACTACTTTCAGCCATCCTCGTGGACTCGCTAATACAATATACCCAATCATTAGCAAGATTGTTGAACAGGGCAGCACGTGCGCCGCGTCTCACCAGTCCAATAATAGAATTCCCAGGGGCGAACACTGAGTTAAACCAGAGAATAGCGCTAAACTACAGTTTTGCTTATCACGGTGTTAGCTAACCTCGTGTCACTTAAACTAGACTTACCAGCCCTTCGTGCATACCGATTTCGAACTCCGTGTTAACTGACCCAAGGTTAAGCCTGAACTATGGTTTAACTAAACCGGCTTTGTGCATGAAGTATGAAGTCACTGCACCTTTTCGTTCACTTGTTAAGGTGTTTACCAGGTTTTCCGACTCTGACCTCTGCTTACCCCAGGTGACCTTGGACTGAACCCCAAAACAATTAGAGACCATGTACTCTATTATGTCCAACCTACATACACGTATGAAGCCTCTGCACCTTTTCGTTCACTTGTGATCGTGTGTACAAGGTTCTTAGACTTTGACCCCTGTTAACACCAGATTACCTTGACCTAGCACCAAAAACAATAATTGCAACCAGCACACCTAATATAAACGTATTTGATGATTCCGTTCTCTAGATATCGCTGAATGACTGATGAACAAGTGGTCCTGAAAATATTGGGTCTTCGATATTTTATGTGGTCTATAGTAGATGTTGCATTGGAAGCCTGAGAGGTACAGCGCCTTCTCTTGTTGGTAATCTAAATCCTATTTCAAGGTTCCAATCCCCTCAAGTGACCTTCTGATACTACGCACATCAGAGGAGCAGGATATTTATATATTATTCAGGCATATTTCAGTCGTTTGCCTCGAAGATGGCACCTACCCTCTACAATACTCGTCCTCTGTTCACATTTCGGAAATGCTCGTTGTCCGTGAGCTAATTGGTTATATTCGTTTACTCATCGTTCGCTAGCTTCACCGCCATTCATATGCGAAATCACCACAATTCCTAGACGCGCATGACACACGTTGTTTACGCGCAGGGCGAATAGGTACAAACGTTTCTGACATGTATTGTTCAGGTAGAGTAACTCTGCACGGCAGTAGCATAGCCTATAACAGTGCACTGGATAGCAGGCCCATCGGGGAATTTTAGCTCCAACAAATTTACATCCATACGTGAATGGGAATTCCATGTACGTACGGCAAGCGCGGGATGGCAGTCTCGGCCAACCATACTCGCTGGGGTGTGTTCTTCCTACACAAGCTGCAAACAGCAGCGGTACAATTTCTAGATATACTCGCCAGAGGAGTTTCCTCTGTCAAGAGGACATCTAGGCAGTGCTCGAGAACATCAGTTGATCTAACCCTAGAGCAAACAGTGAACATAAATGCCCTCTCACCAATAAGAGGTATGGTTGGGTTCCGAAACTTTCATGTATATACCCATGATAAGACTACCTCCATAATCCAACCTCAATGTTTTCAGGTCGACTTTATTCGACGACCGTTCATTTCGAAATGAATTTAATTGTCTCCTACTGACGTCACAAGCTATTAGGTGAATGTTTTTGTATCAATAATCCCGTTTGAAACTGTTTACATGCTTTTCCCTTTCAACTATTATTCAAATTAACCACAAACGCTCCATTGGTGATTATATTCGAGCATTTTTATCAGCCGAATTTGTTCGTAATCCTCCAAAGTAAATGAGTTCATAAAATGGGTTCTAATCATAAGTCAGACAGACAAGACATCATGACGAAAAACAGTCCCAGTTATTTACTGTTATATCAACAAAATCACCTGCAGATGCCGAATATGAAAAACAACTATGACCCTCGGAATCGCGCGATTTTGATCTGTAATCTGACTCAATCTCCCTCAAGACAAAACAGTCAACCGCTTACTTATTCCATGGAGTGAAATATTGGAATGCAATCTTGAGGGGTGACAATTAACAATTGAGTGGATTCCATTTATTCTCGAGAGTGTACCAATTTATAAAATTAGGCAAATATGACTTTTTGATTCGCATTCGCTCGAAACACAAAACAGTAACACTTAACAAAAGAAGGAAAACGTATACACTGAGAGAGTGAACGTTTACCAAATTGGGCAAATATGCCTTTAGAAATCGCGCGATTTTATCCATCGACCTCAAACAGGTTAATTTTTTTATTCGAGTCCAATCCACAAATTTCCATTAGAACCCGACTTTGTTGCCATGAATCGAAGCAAATTAGTGGGCCACATCGCTGGAATACTCAGTAACGACAACTTTCGAGCCCTTTCATAGTTACTGTGCATGGGGCAGACACGTGTAATGGGGTCAATCAGACAAAGCGTTCCCATCACGTTGGTGGTATCGATTGGTTCCTCTAAGAGTACAAAATGGGATATATTAGAATGACTGGAATGGAAGCTACATGACCTTTTGCATCTAGGATGAATACCGAATATAATAATATATACAGCAGTGCTGCTGTCGAGACCGGTCTCAAGAAAAGGCCCGACACCAAAATAGATCTACACATGTGTGAAAGGCTCATTGAACTCAGTTCCAGGTCTCTTGGAATCGACTCAAAGACTCGCACACAGGCTTGCTTCAAATAAACAACAGCGTAATCTACGAGGCGAGTCAAATCAAATCACATACGGACTGAACCGGAAAAAATCCACAAAATATGTCAGTTAAGTAGGCCATATTTGTCTCAACGGAATTAGGACGACATACGTAATGCTATTGATTATGTCTTTCAGAATTAAAGATCGGCAGCATGAATGTAAATACCACTGTTCTAATTTCTACCAAAGCAAGGAAATATATGCGTACGTTGGCGGAAATGGACACCTGCAGTATGGGGTTGCCATGTTTTGCTGGAAGATATAGTTCTTCATAGAAACTTGGTAACTTACCAAAATGTCAAAGAGGCACATCGACTGAATTTTAATACTGCTGCATAATATTGAAGACATCCCGCAATCACCAAGAATTACCAAAAGAATGTCTCCCCATTCACAAAATATTATTACAGTCTCTGCTTTTAGGCCAGCTTAGGTCAATCAATGTGAAGATATCAATACTGTCAGCGACGACAGTTTCAACAAAGTTACCCGTAGACGACAGATCGCCTTCGAATAATGTCGGAAATCAAATTGTCTCGATACACGACGATTCGAATAAAGGGTTAATTCTAAAGAGTTATGGTCGTATTTTCTTCGTCAAAAGGTCTATGCAACAGTCAATAAAAAAACGCAACACGTCTCACGTTGTTGTTGCGCCACTGTGTGAATTCGCAGCGCCACACGCCTTCTGTAGGACAGTACGGCTTCATTTTGAGCGTTTCAGAGTGAGGGTGGGTTTCAGAGAGTGGGTTAAACCTGTAGTCTGAAGAAACCACAGATCGTTATTTTAATATCTGGCCAGAGAATTTGAGGAAAAGTATCAAAATAGCTGTATAGGCTAATATGCAAGAACGGGCATATACAGTCTTATACTTTATGGGAGCTGATCGGTACAGTCGTGCGATAATCGCTGTCATCCTATACGAAGAAACACACATCGAGAGTCGTGTTCTGCACATTTTCCTAAATTGTCGCCGCTCATAGAAATATCTCACGATAACCTAAGTATCAAAATGTACTCTTCCATGTATCTGAATTCGAGTCCGCTCTACATATTCCAGCATTTTATAACGGAGCAATACCGTAATTTGGCAACAACATTCCATGTATACTCATGATAATACTTTATGCCTTCATAATCCATCTTGAATGTTTCCGGGTCGACTTATTCGACTTTATCCGTCCATTTCGGATGTCTTGAGAATTATTAGTTTCCTATCGACGTCACGATCTATATAGGTGAATATTTCCGTATCAATAATCCCTTATGAGACTGTTCATATGTTTTCTTCCAACTATTACTCAAATCCCCCACACACGCTCCTTTGGAGATTACATCCAAACATTTTTGTCAGCCGAATATTTATTTATAAGTAGTAGTAGTAAGTAGTAGTTGTAAAAAGGTTCATAAAATTGAGGTTACATCTGAGCATTTTTGTCAGTTAAATATGTTTGAGAGTAAATAAATCCATAAAATGGGTTTTGATCATGAGACAGACAGACAAGACAGACAAGACAGCATGACATAAAAACAGTTCTGGTTTATTACTGGGAATATCAACAAACATACTGTTTGGGCCTACTTCTTTCAAGGAGTGAAATAATAAAATTCACTCCAGAGGAGTAACACTTAACGAAAGAGAGTGAACATTCACCAAATTGAGAAAAGTTGCCTTTAGGGATCCCGCGATTTTCATCCATTCATACCGAAAACAAAACAAGGAACTGTTCATTTTCATGGAGTGAAAAGATGAAATTCCTTTCGGGGGAATAACTATTAACAAAGAATTAAGTGAGAATCTGTGAACATTATGCTTCACAAGACGTGACGAGAGTTCCTGATGAGTGATAACTGAAGAAACTTGTACTCATTTAGAGTGTTATTTTCACCATTAAGAGTGACAATTGAGTGACACAACTGAATTATTTATAGCGCTTAGCACGACACAAAACTTAACAGTCAGGGTGAACTGTTATGTTGCTTTACGAATATAGATTAGAAATAGTGGAGAGGTTAACTATCTCTTTGAACGACTCATTAACTATGTATTGTTTCAGCAAGCATCTTGAATATAAAATACCCTAGAACAAAACTTGGTTTAGGCTGATAGAGTATGACCTTGGAAATTTGCCAGGAAATATATGAAACAGGAAACAAGGGCATTCGACAACAGAATGAATATGAATCTCTCGTGGGAAGTTTTTTGGTTTATCATCAACATCCTTGAGGCACAGCGCTTTTTTTAAACTCGTCCTAATTTCCGACAGATGTTTTCGAATCGACGGTGGGAATTATTGCATCTTTAGAGGAATTATGTACGCATTAGCAAAATAACCCCGGGATTATTGCTTTTAGGCCTTGGAAGTTGGTTGTGCTAAACCTTTGAAAGCAACCGATTCGTAGAAGACACGATAGGGGAATGTTTTACCAATTCCATCAGTTACTGACCGCACAATTAATAACACCGTAGTCTGACCCGACCTCGTGATAAACCATATTATGAAGGAACATGTGTTATATAAGAATATTTCAATTTCACCAGTAGTGATTGTGTAATTGATCGTAAGCTCTATACTGTCATAGATGATGATGATCATTCCCTTCAGCTCCGTTGCGTTTTGGGGGTGAGATGCTTTATCTCCATTGCCTCGTTCCACCCAGACGTTATTGGAAACCAGTGAGGAAGCTGAGAAAAATCCTCGCTGAGTTAGCTGCAGCCACATGGGTATCCTATCCTTCGGGATTGTCAGGATGCGTACCACTCTCTATGACCAGGGTAATATCTGTAAGGTGCTTTGGGTATGTAACGGAAAAGCGTTATGTAAGAGACGCGATAATTGTTATCTGACTATTGACCTTCGAGTTGAAGGCAAACATCAGCCTCTTAAAAGTTGATGATTTATTGTAAGCCATATACGGTATGTGATAATTGCTAAAATCCAGGTATCCACATTGGTTACAAGTGATTGTAAACATTGACCTCACACGGCTACAGCAAAGACTGTGACGATATTATGTGACTGTCAATTACTAGATAAATTTCCCAGCCTAATCGACTACTATGACGACTTTTACTATCACTCACCCGTTATTGCTAGTGTGAGCCATTGCAAACGCGATTAGATCGGCCGCACGACCGCTGCCTCCGACCACGACTATGGGTATTGGTGGATTCTGCGTGACGTTATGGAGGGCCACATCTATAGTGTTGATCCCGCCCTCTAGTACCAGACACACGATAGGTACGCACTGATCACCTGCGAGTATCAAATCATAAATTGAAAGAATAATTTCCAGTTGAAGCGTAACAAAGACTAACGTAGAATTTCAGAATCCATATCATTTCCTGAGATACACTCGACTTTTGGTACCACCTGAGTTAGGAATCCTATTCAACTGCAAAGCAAGCCTCTCCGAAAGTATGGTTCCTATCCATCTGTTGAAGCTCTCCAAAGCACAGAATCATTTCCAACTCAAATAACATTTTCGTGTTCGGAGACAAGCACATGCGGCTGCCAATAGATTACCGATAGGATCCATTTACAAGTCACTTATTGGGGATGTCTCTCTAACTTTTTGTTCTCGAGGTCGTGTACCTCCTTGGCTGTTATTCTCCCTTCTACCATTACCTTATTGGATAACTGCTCCTCGTAGGTAACATTTATCATGTTTCCCTCCTTCGTCTCTTCCCGTATTACCCGGATGATATTATTTACCGAGTTACATGTAGTAAGTGCCAACCCATGATTGCCTCAAGGCAAAAGGCAAAACCTATTCACAAACAAATGAGGAAAAGAGGAACAATCCAGCTTGCTGATCCTGCCTTTGGAAAGCTGGAGATTTCAGGTAGCTACAATCCTCGCCAAAATAGATGGGACAAAACTGACTGCGAGGCGCAGTTTGAGCTATATTTAACATGTCTGGCGACCCCCCCCCCTCCCCCATTCAATGTTGCATCAAAGAGCGCGCCTTGGTACCCAACATTGAATGGGGGAGTGGGGTTTGTCCCATCTATTTATGGCGAAGATTGTAGCCAACAACAATAGTGCAATACGATGCAATGGACCGGCTGTAGTCATGTGGTGATAAAATAGGCTCCATTGCCTTATGGAATGGTGACTGAGGCAAAACACTAACCTGTCATATCTCCGCTCGGGTCCTGACAGTTGTAATTCCGTCTCACGGCCGCACCAGATAGTCAGTAGTCCCTCGTCTCAATCGGTAGTAATAATAGTAATACTGGCTCCTTCGGGGCGAAGCACAACCTAGAAGAAGCCTCGTAGTACTCGTAGTAATACAATAGTTTACAACGGTGGTATTAACACACAGCAGTCGCTGTATATTATAACATGCAATGTGATATACGGATCTGGCAAGAATAATGTCGGTAGATGTTGACTGGTTGAATCCTCGCAATGCACTGTCATTCTCTATCGTATCCGCCACCCACCTGCGCATAGCAGTGACGCAAGCGGGGGATTACAACTCTGTCCAATAGGCTATTAGCATCAGGGATGCTGATAACTAGAGCAGCAATGGTGCAGCAGTAGGCAGCGCCGTGCGCTGGACACTACACAAGCAATTCATTTATGGTGTTGAAGATTGACCTGGTTCAGAAGATTCACAAGCGATTTTGTTCCGGTAGAAATTTCGATACATACTTTGTCACATTGAGCTATGTACATCTGTTTGTGGACCGATAGCTTAGATCTACGCCATTTATTCTCAAGTCGTCGACGCAGTTCCATCTCTGATATAATTTTATCTGAGAGCCAGGGTGCAGGAGGACGCGGTTTGCAGACTTCGGTTTTGACAAGTGGGTGTTTTTCAATGATTGTAAGAAGTGTAGATTTGTAGTTCCCGATATGGAGCGCGTCGAGAGATGAATCAGCGATGACGTCATTATGGTTGGATGACTGCGGATCAACTACAATCAACATCGATTGAAAAGTTGCGATATGATCGGTGATTGTACTTTCGGGTGGTTTGAACGACGGAGGAGACCGTGAGTTCACAGAAAACGGCAAAGTGGTCGCTGATGTCAAGGTCTCGTATGATGATATTGTTGATAAGCGAATCATTGATACTGGTAATGGCACAGTCAGGAGTATGACTACGTTGGTGTGTAGCAGCTGTAACGTGCTGTTTGAGATCAAAGTCAGAGAGCAGCTTGAGGAATCTGTCAGTGTCAGGATCATGAGGATTGTCAACATGAATGGTAAAATCGCCGACAATCAGTAAATGTCTGGAATAGTTTGAACGTTAGTTTATTCTTGGTGGAGCGAGGAGGGCGGTAGACACAGACGACACACACAGATGCAAATTTGGTTGGGATGAGAACAGAACACGCCTCAAAAGGAATTGAACACATACGAAGTGTTCCTAGGAGGTGGAACACGAGGCGATGTTATAATGGCAATACCGCCACCGCGTGAAGGTCTGGAGTGGCTAATGTATTGAAAGTTTGGAGGTGTAATTTGTTCGACTACAACATTGTCACTGTCAGCCAACAATGTCTCAGTGATGATAGCAACGTCAAGATTATTGGCATTGACGAAGTCGAAAATTGCGGACGCTCTGTTTATGACAGACCAAGCGTTTCGTAATCCAAATTACAGATGGGGTCGCTGGTTATCAGTTGGGATGATGGAGGGATTGGTTCTTACTTTTCGGGAACCACCGCGCTTACCTCGGAAACGTATGAGGTCGTTGTCCCTGAGTTATTGAAACCCCTCACAATTGATGTTAAGCCTCGCTGATCCCGATCGAAGTAGCTCAGCCCTGCTATAGGTTATCCGATCACGATAACACATGTATGGCCAGTGATACCTGTCGATGCTCGGCTGCTTACAATGGAAGTTGATACCACAACAATGAATTAAAGCTTCATATAAACAAGACGCTGTCTACATAATTCGAGTCGCGGAACAGGTTCCAGTGTAACATCTCAGAAGAAGTTAACAATGACACGATGACAGTTACGTTTTGAAGCGAGATAATGTTGAAGTTGTTAATAGTCAGAGAAACAGGCGTGCGGAACCGGAAATAAAAAGCAAATGTGACAAATGCACCTAGTCAGATTTCTCAACAAGTAAATTATGTTCGAGAAAATAGAAGAATTAGCGTGGATCGATGTCCCGTGTGGCAGCCGTGATCAGCACCGGGTCGCCATACGAAAATTTAATCTCGAAAAGCTTTGGAGCGTTGTAGGCTCCTGGGATTCGTGGGATATATATATATATATATATATGGAGATGCTCTGACATGGTGGTCAAGCTGTCCTGAAGGTAGTGCATACTCTCATTTGCTCGGAACTGACGTTCTATTTTAGCACGAAGAGGTTTCTTATCGTCCTCACTTGGGAAGGGAAGGGCGATGCCAGAGTATGTGATAATTACCGAATTAGGATTCTACCTTCAGTCTGTCTGTCATTATTAGGGAAAATACTAATTTACTTTTACATCATTAATAATCATGAGTTGTGAGATGAATAGCATTAGTAATAGCCTTTGAAACATTTTCCATGGACTCAGAGCCTTGCATTAGTGTTCTTTCCTTCAAGAGCCAATAGGAGTACTGTTTCACTGTTTCAAAACTAACATAGATGGAAAGAGCTCATTCTTCATCATCGTACTCGTACTTGTGTTGGGGATCTGCTGTCACTGCCCAGAAGCGGTGGAATTTTCTCTCGAGTAGAGTTGTCTGCTCTCAATCGACTGCTGCCTTCAAAAGTCACCTAAAAAACTTTTGTATATAGCGTATTAACTGTTTCGTCATCTGTATTGTTCAAGTCAATTTATTTGTATTCGTTTCGTTCAGAGCGCTTTGTGTCTCTCTGGAGAGGAGTTAATTATTATTATCACTCACTCGGGTATGTAGGAAACACAACTCATCCCAACACAACAACTTGAGAACGTAGGCTTCAAAAGCTAGTGAAATAATCAGCAACAACACCCCCACTACATCAGTAAATAATTGCTTGTATGTTAGTGCGTATTCCTTTAATGAAAAGTTACCCGTGTCAAAATGTTGGACCATTTACCGCACGTAGGAGAGTTCCCTCCTCCCTTAACAAAATATTTGGAATCAGCGATGCTTAGAACCTTGTTGATCGGTTGCGTGTGAGACCTCTAGTTTGTCTTTTCTGTTATATCGCATTTTACCGTGACGATGATTTGTGCGGCATCAGGCAGTCTGACTGATTGATACAGACGTTCGTTACTACCCACTTGG
>JAUOBX010063312.1:0-19657 GCA_032360705.1 Eupentacta quinquesemita
CGTGTTATTGTCTAACATATATACGTTGACCTGTGTCAGCCAAACCATATCGTCGTCTACATGTGGTTGAATAGTAAGTAGGTTACTCTTTAGGATTTAACGTAATTTCCAGTTTCCTCACCTTACTATATTCACCAAAATTGCTTTCTGGCACAATCCATTATACTAATCGCAGCTTGTCTACAAACTATCAATCGTGGATTATTGGACTAATCTTTGCGGAATCGTTGTTTTGTTTCTTTTATGAATAATTATTGCCCGCTGCCGCCATATTCATTAACGATACCCTGCTCTACATTACACATTTTTTTAAAGAAGCCTAACGATTGGCAGAAATATTGATAATAAGCAGCAATCATCCTAATGGGATATTTGATATTTAATTGTTGCCACTAGATCAAAATATATCCGAGAGATTCATCTCTATGCATATACCAAAACCACGCCAACGCAGATATATTACTATCGCGACAGATCATTTCAACGACTCGTTTTCAGATCTGTCATGAGTTATTACTAGAAATAATCGTCAATTACCGCGGCGATTGTTGGTTCGATAATAAACATTAGTGATGACAAGACTGAGGGGGCGTGTCCGTCGAACAGCACATGTGATACCTGGCCTTCCACTTATGCCCATGCACATGCTAGCAAAGCCAATTCCACTAAACACTGTTAGGAAACAGAAAAGGTTGAAGTTTTATCAAACATAGAGAAACGTCACTTATAAACGTTTGCTGGCTGTCGCCACTGTGACAGTAAAAATCCTGCTGGACTAGCCACGTCTGGGAATCACGCTCCCCATACTATGAATCTGCCCCCATTAACAACCGCCTCCCCTGCATCTACCGACGCAGTCGGCACTGTTATGCGTGGCTGTTGTAATAAGTTGTTGTTTGTTAAATAAATACTATGGTTTTCATCATCATGGAATTATTTCAGGGACGATCACTTTTGGTCTGCACTCTCCAGCAGTTCAATATATGCCATTATATGTAGGTCATTAGATTAGGATCACAAATACCGGTTAATCACTACCAGGTGTCTCCTAGCTGCAGTTGTTCCACAATGTTCCCAGAATAGCGAACGTAATTGGCCTGATTGGAATGATGGAAGAATGGGACGAACCGCTGAGACCCACAGTTTGGGTGGAATATGAAATAATTCATTGTAAACAACCTACATTTTGTAGTCAAGTAACATTTTTTTATACCTCACCCCACCCCCTACATAAATCTTTGCTTTAAAACATCGTTCTGTCAATTTTTATTTTTTGACCAAAAACCGATAGGGGGAGGGTATTTTCTGATTGGCTATTGTCATTGTAAATCCTCTATTGTAGTTGGGGCATGGGATCAGGGTCAGGAGTGAGCACGACCAAGCAGTGCGCAATGGCCCTCAAAATCCCGCAAGTATTATGTGAGCAACCTACATTCAAAACGGCAAAGATAACTGAAATACTCACGATTGAAATGTATCCAGCCTCATATGGACTGGATCGAGAACTGTGAATTGTCTCACATACGTCTGCATGTTGAATGGAATTTTACTCTGTATTGTCTTAACACGGGTCAATTGGTATTATATACGTACAGAGTTAACTTGTATTGTATTGTTCGAACTGTCTCGAGACTGTAACAAAATCCAAGGGCCACAATCGACTCCGGGGCCTTTTTTGGCACTCAAATCATCCAGTCCATCACGGAACTGACAAGGAACAGGCGTATTCGCTTAATCATGCGGGACAAATAGCGTAAATCTTCAAAATTTCGCCTACCTTCATGGTCCCCCACAGTGACCTCAAATTTGAAGGTTCCAAAGATGAATTGACCGAAACAGAGGATCTGAAAACTGCCTTGACCAAGCACTGGCATCACATAACGGCAACCCAATTTTGACCCAATTGTTTCCTAAAACCCAATGATCGCATACAGAAGGTCAGAAAATCTCAGATATTTACTAGTTACATCCATATTTCCCTGTGAACGTACCCAAAAGGAAGCAGAAAATGTTGACTTGGACGATGACACTCTTTTAAACGAGCCAATCGCAGCATTATGAAATAACATGCAGTTTGTTGTTTTAATGCGAGACACCACTATTGAAGCCCCGATACACTACCGAGGGCAAAAACTATAGTCTGGTTTCAAAGTCTCATGCCTACCAGAAGGTATATCAAACCACACGGCTTCCATAAGCCTTCAACCTATTATGGAACACACTTGGCCAGTGGACCCGGGATCAAAACTCGTTAAATCGTATCCCAGGGTCCTACTTTGCCTCCTATATTCCTGCTCTCAAGGCTGCCCACAGACAAGCAACACTAGATGGCGCACTGGCGACCCCCCTTAATACATACAGTGGGAAGTCTAACAACCCGCCACCCGAAAGCGCATCATTGTTATTCCTGAGTGCGCTATACAACACGCTATATGTGACCAAAATTCCGCGTACATGGAGAGATATGTTAGTGGCGATATTAACTAAGGAAACCATAGTAATCACGGAGTAGTTGTCGCTAGAAGTGCCGTGCCTAATTGAAGAGGTTTTAACAAAGGCGGTAATATGGTATTTCTTTACTGGTTGCTTAACACATATTGGTGAGAAAGCATGGCCATTTTCGTAATAGTGGAAGTGGAATCACCAGATGATTCATAATACTTCAATAGTTTTTACTGCAAACAAAAACTATGCGCGTGGTTGGCACTATATATATATATATCAGTTTCAGTTTATTTATAATTTCAGTGAACAAAATCATACTTATTATAACAATTACTCATTACGGAGAAAGAAATAACTTCATAGAGGAACAAAATCCCTGAAATGAATGGAGACCAGAAGAAGTTGGACAACTTATACGAAATCTGGCCACCAAAACACCCCCCCCCCCCAAAAAAAAAAGAGAGGAAGAAGGAAGAAAGGAAAGAAAGAGAAAGAACAGGAGGAGCAACTCGGAGACAATTTCACAGCTTACTTATCTTGAATAAGTACGATTGTTAGGATGAAGAATTAGCCGGCGCTTGAAAATGCTAATAGTGCAGCTGAGCTTCAGATTATTTGGTAAGGCATTCCAAAAGTGGATACCAGTGTATTTGAAACAATATTTGCGCAAATTCGTCCTAGGTATGTCATGGCGGAGAGACAATGCACTCCTTGTACAATAATCATGAACTTGGCTATTATTTGAAATTAGGAAATTCACGGATTTGGGGAAAAGCTTGTTGACTAAACGATACATGAAACTTCCCAAATGCAAATGGTGGATGTCGGAGATTGTCATAATACCCAAGGTTTGAAACAAAGGCGGAGTATGCTTCCTATAGCCAGTTTTACAAATTAGACGAACAACCTTTTTCTGAAGAATATGAATCCTTATAATTGAGTTATTATACTGGGAACTCCAAATAATATTTGCATAAGAAATAATTGGTAGTATAAGTGCGTTATATAAGGAGAGGGGGATTTTTCTTGGGAAGACACAACTAAGTCGTTTTATGATACCTATTGACATCGCAACTTTATTGCACACATTATTTATTGTGGGTTGTCCACTTCAAACTTTCTTGTATGGTAATTTCAAGAAATTTAGTATGACTGACCCTCTTAATCATCTTATTGTTCATTTTATTCTCCACATTCAGCACTGGTCTACCAACAGAATGGAAAACAATAAGATCAGTCTTATCTGTATTTAATGACTTATTACTACAAAGCCAATCATTGACTGCAATAAGTTCTTCGTTGACATCTCTTGACCCTTGAATCAGATCACAATGATGATAAAGGATAGTGGTGTCATCAGCAAACATAGATAATTTCAATTTGGTGGAGGATGCATTGATGTCGTTCATATAAATTATAAAAAGTAAGGGTCCCAAAATGGAACACTGCGGAACACCACAGACAACATTTTGTAAAGAAGACGTCGTTGCATTAATCCTGACAAACTGTGAACGGTTAAGTAGTTTGTGAAGTAGTTGGTTAAGTAGTTTGTGATCCAGTCGTATACTTTACCTCTCAGACCATAGATTTAAAATTTACGCAACAAAATAATATGATCAACTGTATCGAACGCTTTCGATAAATCAAGGAAAATTCCGAAGGCCAAATCTCTATTTTCTAAAGCAGAAGTAATGTAATTTACGACATCCGCGAGAGCCATGTAGGTTGCATGTTTCTTGCGGAAACCGTACTGATTATCTGATAAAATATCATGTTTGTTGAGGAAATTGGAAATTCGATTATACATAAGTCTTTCTAACACTTTGGAAAGAACAGGTAATACTGAAATTGGTCTGTAATTATTCAATATACTAGGATCCCCTCCTTTAAAAATTGGTATAACTTTCGCAATCTTCTGACATGCAGGAAAAACACCTGTATCAACAGATAGAATAAAAAATATGTGCTATAACAGGGGATATTGATTTGGAACTGACTTTGAAAATATCTGAAGGAATCTGGTCAAATCCTGAACTTTTCCCTTTTGCCAAAGAAGACAGAATGACACTTTCAACTTCAGCACAATCTGTATAATTGAGGAACATAGTATTGGGGTTATGATGCCTATCGAGGAACTGTGAGAAATTAATATTATTAGTATTATCAATTTTGTTGGCTAATGTTGGTCCAATATTGATGAAATAATCATTGAAGGCCTCGGTTATGCGATCTCGATCCTTAGTTTTTCCAACAGTTGTCATTATTCCAGTTATAATTGTTTGCCCATTTTTTTTCTGCAAGACATCATTGACAACTTCCCAAGTTTTTCATGTTACCAATGTTCTGTTGAATCCTCTCATGGTAGTAACTTTGTTTAGCGTGTTTCAATAAAGCATTAAGTTTATTCCTATAACTTGTATACTTATTCTTTCTACTTACAGAACGATTTGCAACATATTTTCTGTATAAGGTATTTTTACGTTTAATGGATTTCAACAAACCCGGTGTAAGCCATGGGGCCATTTTTTCACCCTATGTTTACCAATTTTTTACGAGGACAGTGTTTCTCTATAGATGCAGTCACAACATTGATAAAAGCCACACAACTACGATCAACATCTGTAATAATCAAGATGTTAGCCCAGTCATAGTTTTGTAAATCAGATCCCACATAATTTATTTTTGTTGTATTAAATATGCGTTTCCAATTTTGACGATCGATGTCAACATTATTATCCCACCCAATCAACCACCCGCTCTCCCTGACAGTTATACTTCACTATCACTCCCATCCGGTTTTCCCTGTCAACTCAGATAGCCATTTGGGCATGGAGGGGAAAACACCATGTTTATCTCCATGCTGAAGGTCGCCCAATAAGCAGAGCAAACATCCACTAACATATAGACAGATTTGTCACCTTAATTTGAGTGGTCAGTCTCTGGGAAAGGAGATGATGGACATCAGGAAGGTATAAATTAAAGCTATGTTCGAGCATGGTTTAAGGTTGTACAGTATACTGTATATGGGCATTTCCACAGTTAAGTTGTCTATTTCTGGCTATCACAGAGGTTTTGAACAGCACAGGAATAAACCAATGTCTTTTAGCATACTGATACATTTGTGGTTTTTGAATAATAGAGAATAAACAACATGGGAGGTGACAGAGTACCGATAGTGCTGGGAAATAAATTTCTGAGAATGGAGTGACGATAATTCCGTTTTTCCTTGTGACATTGTGACAATTACTGTGAATCTAATGAATGAACATATTCATATTCACAGGTTAATTCCCACTTTTTTGGTTAATCAAAATAATTATCTCTGAATGAATAATGGAAGTTTTCCCGAATGAGAGTCAATTCACACAATATTGTTATGTTACTGTGAAGTTATCAGGTCAGTATACGTCCCCCTCCCAATTGAACTTGTAATGGGAAATGAAAGTTTTCCCGAATGAGAGTCAATTCACACAATATTGTTATGTCACTGTGAAGTTATTAGGTCAGTATACGCCCCCTCCCAATTAAACTTGCAATGAGACCCTGTCCGTCATCCATTTTGTGCAATTTGAATGCAACAAACAAACCCTGTATCAGACCCAGACAACTGTGAGGTGTTTTCTGGACAATAACAGTCAAAATATAGGTAGAGTCAGTATTTTTTCAACAAGGTCAAAATAACATTCCTAAAGAGAAACCCGCCCGCCAAAAGTAACATAAGTAACATAAACAATGCCTGTTTGACCTTCAATGACCATGAAATGAACCTCATGTTGTTCAGCACCAAGTCCATATCCACCAGGTTTCATTCAAATCCGACGAAGTTAGGGAAAATCGCATATATTACGCAAATTTGACCTCCGATGACCTTGAAATGACCATCATGTTTTTCGGGATCACCTATATTTCACATCCACCAAGTTTCGTTCAAATCTGAAAAAGTTTGGAAAATCGCATAAATTACGCAAATTTGACCGCTGGTGACCTTGAAATGGTCGTCGTGGTTCTCGGGACAACTATAGTCCACACCCACTGAGTTTCGTGTAAATGGGATGAAATTAGGATATTTCCGCTCAAAACCCGCCAAATAGAGGGCAACAGTCATTGAGGACCTTTGAACCCATTCAATATTTCACTAGGGCGGACAAAGCGTTAGAGTTATCGCGCTTACAACTAAAGTTTCTAGCCGCACGAAACCTGCAAAATAAAGGGCAGCAGTCATGTAGCAGAGCCCACTTTCGAACCCATCCAATATTGTTGTGGAGCGAACAGGTGTACCAAGTTTCGAACCCCCAAAACATAATATCCCCAGACGCTGAAACGTGTCCCGGGAATATAATTATAGAGGATAGAAACAGAATGCACAATGTTCATAACCTTTTTGAAGGCTGTGACAGTTGGTTCAGTCTTGACATGATTGGGCGAGTCATTCCATGCCCTTGTAGTAACACACTGAATCATCTGTCGTCTGAGAGTATAGAGAACTAGTTGTGTGGGTATGTATTCTGGAGCAAGGTGCTTCAGAGACAGAGAACATAGAGAAGACAATCCGTTCTCGAGCTCTAAACCAGGAAGTGATGAGAAAACGCCATTGTAAATGAATAGCCCGGTTCAATACAGACTGAGATGTTCAGGTGAACATGTTTGATGAGTTGCATAGTCTAAGTCGATGTAATAGTGCCATATTAGGATTGGTTTACAACTGGGTTATAATCATATACTCACCGCATATACATTCCGTGATTGTGGCAGTCGCATTAGGCTTATCATAGATGAACGAAATGTTCTTGAATGGACATCGTTTAGTCTGAATTTGATATATATTACGATAAAGTGAACATACGCGAACAAACTGCCGTTTTATTGATAAACTCCAGCCACTGAATTTGAGGTGATTATATATGTTTGTTTTTCATGTATATATTTTCATTGAAGGATGCGACTGTTTTTGCTCGGTAACTATAAATCGAACCGTGCCTTTATTATTCGTGGCGGCCACATCAATTAAATATGATATGAGCCACGCTGTCCCAAAGGGTGGCTGTTAAACCTCAACGCGACTAAGGCATTCTATACGAGTGTTATTTTTACGACGACATCTCATATCACGCTACCGAATTCAAATTATTGACAGTGGAAGTCATACGCACAATCTATAATATATCATCCACGTGATGGCTTAATCTTTGACGTATTTATGGCACACCCCAGGCTTGAGGGGACTTACTCCCGAGCCAGTCGTGATCAACGAGGAGACACAATTTGAAGGCTGAATCATTCGTGAACGTACTTCTAATGTGATAGTCATTTCTGAATTAAATCCACATTAGCGATTTCTTGACGGTAATGTCTTGAACATTTTGAATCATGTAAACCTTCGTTGCTGATAGTGTATGCCTCTGCTTCAAAAGGGTGAAACACGGACTATAGCTGATCTCTAATTTGTTGGTAAACATGTGACATTGGTAAACTACTTCTAACGATTGCCACTTCAATAATTGTATAATATTAAAACATGTCTCGAAAACTACTTTTATAATTCGTATGATGCTGTATTCTCATTTCTCAACCATCCGAAAAACTATTCGTATCCTTGTCGGTCACATAGCTGCCGTGCATGATTCAGTCAAACATGTTTGAGACAGTCTCTACAATTGCTGTTCAAAATACTACTGGACTTGATGGAGATATTTTAAGTATAGTTTCTCAATCCACGTTTCTATTTATTATAATGTAATCGTCATATTTCTGGTAAAAATGCTGTTAAAATACTTCACGAGGTCCGTGTTGATCAAAGCCAGATTGAAATCTAATCATATCAGTGTAAACCCAATATTTGTATGATTTTTCGTTATAGAGATACGGGTTTTTGAATTTCTGGCAATGTTGCACAATTCTTCAATTATTGTCGTTTTCTTTCGAGATTAACTAATAGTTCCCTAGCGATGGGAACTTTCGTTTGATGTGATGATAGATGCCAGTAGTTACTTTCATGAGAAACACAAAGGGAAACATGAGTTAGGCCTTGTAAGCTATGTGAGTCATGTGAGTTATACAATAGCGTTGTCACACGTTACTGCGCGATTGAATTATTTGACCATACTTCGAAGGTAAATAACTCTGCAACAGAATATCGTACCAGAGGGGGGTTTGGAGCTAAAGTCTTAGTTTTTACTTCCCTGTAATAGTAGCCTCGATCCTACAAAGGCTGCTAGACGTGCTAATTTATTCTTTTGGAACTTGCACGGATAAGGAGAGCGCATTTCCTCAATGACAACTTTGAAGTTACAAATATCTAATCAGTATTCATGAATACTTTATTGGTCTCCTGCATTCTGATTGGTCAAATGTCATTCGGGACCCAGTCTCGAATTGTATTCGACTGTTCGAGGGTAACATCGTTTGCATATTTCCAATCTAGGAGAATTTCAATGAGTGTAACTTTCAATTGTTTGGCTAATGTATAGATATCGTCAATCTGCACACAATAGCAGTATAAACAATGGCTGTCATGGTGATGTAGCATATTGTGGACAATGAGTCAATTTGAAAATATACTGTTGGTCTGTATTCGCTGGTTGGCCCTACTAGCCTACGTTTATGCTTTTACCCCAAACCCATAGTCACGCCTATTGTTGGTAACTTGGTGTGACACCATATGAACATAACATAAATCTAACAATAACATTTGCACCACAGCCACATACTCCATAGCGCACATGCATGCGGGCTACGCACAGCCTACACCACAGAACTAAACGTTAACGTTAGCCTAAGTATGGTTAGGCTACGTTCGGCCTTGGTTAGGCCTAGGCCAAGCCAGTTCATTCTCTAATGCCACTGAGGATTCTGATCCTACGGATACAACTATGATATATCCTATTTTCCAATGAATCCAGCAGGCCAATACTAGTAATAGTACTCAGTTTCTGTCGTCTGTTTCGGAACCGAAACTTTTCCCAGTTTGAAGGCCAACGCCCGACCGAGACAGTGCTGTGAACGAGCAAAAGTTAGCGACAGATCCAGCAGTTCCATACAGCGCCAAGTGTTCTAGATTTTAGGATACGATCGCAAAGAGAGCGACATATCTCCAGAATCGAGAACAGTGAATGTTGTTCAAATTCGACGTCAGTTGACAAGAAATACTGTTGAACAAAGCTAGCAGTTTGTCTGTTCTTGAGTGTACGTCGTCGTCGCAGCTAGAATCCCAGTGATTCAACATTAGTCGTTGTTTGAAACTCATGCATTGTGACGTCACTGACCCAGTTAGGGATGAGTTTTTGACTGTGAAAAAACTACGAAATATATACTTTTTGACGTTTTTAGAGTTGTTTTATTCGTGTATTCATGAATGGTAATGGAAGTGAGGGTATCTCGGGTTTTCATTTCATTTAGGACCCCTGAAGACCGCGGCTTGATGTCCCCATCATCTGTGATGACGTCATCATGAGTCATAAATGAAATAAATGACCTCATACCCTCACATTTATTCCCTAAATATACAATCATATCAAAAGGGATAATAATCTTGAGAGGCATGGTCAGTACTTCAGTCTTTAATCTCTTCCAGTCTTGTCAGTACATCATTAAGCGTTTACTACGTTGCCAACGTTATCGTGATCCGTTTAGTTACGGTGCCTGGTCTGGATTGACATACACACGGCGTACTACGGTTACCCTCACAAATAACATGAATGTTAAGGGTAATAACTCGGGTATGTGATTCAAATTCGGACATATTGGATTTCATGCAATCGAACAACTCCCACTGAATACAACGAATTGCATTGATTTGAAATGCACCTAATCCCAAATAACAGTCTGATCATATCGGCGTAGGTCTATAGCACAGTTGTTCGTATTGTCAATTTGTTCACGAAGAAACCCTAACAGAACCTCTGCAACGACTTCTGACAGGGGATATTATTTCGATTCCCCTGAGACATCGCCAGGTGCTAAGAGTCAGTTACATATTTATGAGGCAATTTCCTGCCACTTTAAGGCACTTGCATTCTGTGAGTTACATCACTCGAAACGTGATATCTTGCCTGACTGTCCATTGAACCCATGTAGCAGACGTGATCGGATTTCCTTACTTGTCCGGCTACTGCTCTTCCCGTAAGAATGAACAAAATGATAGTTGTATGATAGTTGTATGTTAGATCGTCATTTATTATATATTCAACGCATCATCGTTGGTGCGATGAGTTCAGAAAATCGAGTTAGGCATAGTAGGCTACGAGATTGATATTGAATATAATCTATTGGGAGAAAATTATTGTTGAACGTGTTTAGTAATAAAGGTGTTCACACGTTTCAAATTTATTGAAATATATGGAACAGCCACGCAATTTGTCATCGATGAATTGCGTTGTTGTTGGTCATTTTCCACGTTCGCCGATTCATTCATTAACAGCGTCTGATATTGTAATGCTGTTATATGTGGTATACATCGTTTTTACCGTAGTTCGCAATTCATTCATGTATTGAATATCATTCGCGACTTCAATAATTCAATACGTAGCGGAATAGAAGTCAACAATGAATGTGAGCTGCTAACGCATAACCCAGTTTATTTCGTTATTCACCCTATAGAAGTAAAATTACCAGCAATATTATTATCTAGCCGATACATAATACAAGGCTTCACACAGTACTCAACATGTCTTCCAACTTACACCTATATAGCTGCACTGACCACGTTAGTAGGAAATTATTTCCCAAGGGCATGCACGATCTGAGAGAATGTTGAAAACTTGTGAATCAGTTTTTTGTGTGAACGTTTCATATAATGAGTCGAAAATGTGACCAATGCCTAATCAACTACTGGAAATTGTTGATGCTGAAGATGATGTTGATTTATGAAGGCATAAGATACTGTAATCATTATGTTTTCCAACAATCCGTGCGATATACCATAATTGGTTCGCAAAGGAATCGTCAATGTTGATCCATTTGATCATGGATATTACTTCGTGATGAATGAAATGAACAATTAATTTATGCTACAAACATAATATCAAAGGATCAGTTGCTAACAGAACGACTGTTCGTCGGTTATTCCACCATGATATTATTTCATAACAGAGGAACTCTATTAGTTCTTTTATGAGAACAAAATATTAATTGACTGGACAGATTGCTGAAAACAATAACTGTAACACAAAGGGAGGTCGATTTATTTTCACACCTGCCCTTTTCCACTATTGACACATTATGTAAATGAGAACTGGCTCATGATTGTTACACGTTGGTTTTGTTGCGATGTGTTTGTTCGTGCCTGGTGCATGCTCAGTTTGAGAATTGCCTAAAACAACGTCCAAGTTTTCATTAGGTGAAATTCCCAAACTTCTGGTATAAGGGTTGGCTTGGAACACCATATCAAGTACCGGTATATAATCATCCAGGGCCCTCTCTTGTACTCACAGTGTAGTGCAGGTGTTTTCTGAGTTTACCAGTCTTAACTACCAAGTTCCAAAGAATTGTGTACGTAGCTATGATGAGTATTGCTAAGACTGCTATTAGCATAATAGCCTTAATGTTCGTGAACGATGTAAAAGGGAAGTCGTCGATTAACACCTAATCTGCAGGATAGTTCGACCATTCCATTAGTATATTTGTCTCAGTTGAATTGGTGGTTAACTTGGTTGAGATTGGTGCAACACTGCAAAGCCGATACGTGATGGTTTTTGATGAGAAGATTGGAGCGTCCGATGAGGTTAAAGGCGTTTCTGGTGTGGGGAAGGCTAACTATAACTGATTGCATAACTCTTGGAGCGTTCGTAACAGTTTCTGTTTGAACGACGACGACGGTTGCTTGCTCTGTCACGGTGACATATTTGTGGATGGCGGCATCATTTCCTTGAACGCCGGTCACTGATCAGTCGGTCGACGAGAACGTGCGCCATCGTGTATCACCCCGCTCTCATTGATTTCAGAGATGAATGTCCCGATAATTGAATACTTTCAGTCACCTTCTGTCAAGTACGTTGGCAGATGATGCACTTCATACTGAGATGCCTGTCTTCTGATGAGGCTTAGTTTGACTTCTGTACCTGAAAAAATATTGATAATGTAATTATACCTATTGACATGTAGCTAACTCAGTGCCGACTGTATACTCAACTTCCTCCCATGTTCCCAATATGGGTGGGAGTAGGCAAATGGGATAAGGCCCCTTTGCCCAAGGTCGGATCTCTAGTCTAGTGCTCTACCAACTGATTTAACCTGATCTCTATAAGCATAATGTGTTGTATTCCGAATAGTATAAAATATGATGGGACCAGTAAGTTGTTAATGTCCTTATAGGCATCAAAACCACACTCACGTGTGAACACACTCCTACCTAATACAGCAACATACCTGAACCGTCATATACGACTTTTGTGATAGCCATACCAGTTTGACTTGACCAAGTTTTTTGTATTGTGTTACCGAAACTTTGACAAAAACATTTTTTTCTCTGCCTCAATACATTTTTAGGACTGCTAATTTGTACTGCTGCATGGAATGCATCCGTGATACCCCATCGATAACAGTAAAAGTGGATTTGTCTCGTTTCAACCAATGCCCACGTTTCCACTCAAGAATCAGGCGTGGTGAATAAACTGTGGTCCTACCATATCGATTAACGACACTAATGTCAATTGTCACGTCAACAGTTATGTTCAATACAGATACAACGTTGTTTTAGTATGTATGAAATGATCCAACTGCCCTATTGATACCAATGGAAGTATTTGGGCTCTAACAAACTCAATTCGCCTGTGGAGAAGTTACTGTCCCAGCATGGTTACATTTTAACCACACTGGTCTACGTGTAACTTAACATTATTACATTTATTCTGCAAGGTTTTAATGCAATTTTATTGATACTCAGCATTCGTTTATATCTGTTTCATTTCTTCAATATATTCGTTAACCCGTCATAATCATTGGCAGTGAGTCATCATATGCGAGCGTTTTGCAACAATTTATTTTCATGGCGTAAATTATATTTGACATACTGCAATGAAAATGTGTGCCAATGACCACCTTGCTATCAGACATGACATTATTCAATGATCGAAAGCTGCTTAGCGACACAGCTCCGATGAATTTCCATGACGATTAATTCCCCATGCTGCCGAACAGTCAGCTAGGGAAACAATTTGAAGATTAAGCCTCGAAAGGAACGCAGTGAGGTGTTCTCCGCTGTTTGAAGGGCCGGTTAAATTATCCCTGCGGCAGGCTTAAAGGTCGATTGAACATTTAAATGAAGACGGGAGTGTTTCAAACGGTTTTACACCAAGTCAATAATAAGAAGAGGGATTCTGGCAAGGCTAAGATAGTGCCTTTTTTTAGGTTTCATGAGTACATATATAAAACTTTGTAGCTCACATTTGTCACTCGTAGAGTGCTCCGGGCAGCCATGGACTCTGCGCTATATAAGATCGTATATTGTTATTATCATTATCATATCTATTGTCATTATATCCCCACCTCGTGATATTATGGGTTTGCCTCCGTCGTCTACGCCGCCGCCGCTTCCGCCGCCGCTTCAGCGGCTCTGATCACATCACAGGGAAGTGGTGATATACAGGTTGACTAGTTGTTATATATGTTCATTTACAGATGACACTAAATAAAACTAACAGTCACGTTCTAACGTGAGCAATGGGCTCGTAGAAGAAATTGCTCGTTATTAGGACCTCCCCCATGTATAAGGGGGGTCTCCGCCTCCAAATACCTGCCTGAGAACCTACATTTATTCCATGGGATGCGTATGAATGGTGAATACTATGTGGATATATATTTAATTTATAGATGTGTTCGGGTGACACCGATTTAGAATATCAAACGAAGACATCAGGTATCGTTGAACCTGTCAGATTGAAGGTCTTCCACTAATTCTATGAGATGCATAACCCTATGGTGGATATTATGTGGATGTCTCGTGCATTTTGAGATGTGTTACAGTGACTACTGTTCAAAATATCATAAGAGGTTGTTATGCATTGTTGTGCTTGTTAGATCAGGTTTGCATGTTTTTCCACGCATTTTCCCTAAACAATAGATTATCGTCACGTAAGTAACAAACCCTGGCTGTGCATTATTGTTGATCTATCACAAATTCGGCAAGAAATCACTACATAACGTTGTTTTCTTGTTGTAATTTGTGACATGACAGCTTTGTACGAATGAAAGTATGACTCATCGTTTGACTTTTGTTTGTATCTTTCGTCTCGCTTTTAGTTTGGACAGTTCTATGTGATAGGTTTTTACTTTCAGTAAGCCAGGTTGTTCAGTTGTGACAGTTGTTTAATCTATCACGTTACCTTAGCATACCCCCGGCGCCTCTTGCAATCTGCTGACGGAAGATCTCGCTCCCTCGTATACTTCGTCTGGCTCCCACAACTAGGTTTACATATTTATGAGGCCGCTGCTTGCCATTTAAACGCGTTTTTGGCATTCAGTTAGCTACATCCTATGAAACTTGAGTGCAACAGAAGACGGATTATGTTCTGCTTGATTTCTCGCTTCACAGCAAGGCCCTCACAAATAATTGATTAGGGTTTTAACTTGCTACTGAAAACTGTTCAGTAAAACTACTACTGTATATTTATTTGAAAACAGTATAGGGCTACGTCGGAAATTATACATATTACATTAGTATATATTGTTTGTTAGCATTTGGACCTATATGCCCTCGCCTATTTTCCCATTCTCTACAATAAGTTAGTTCGTCCTGTTTCTCTTGACTGATTCATTCAGTGCATATATTATCGTGTTATTCTTCTCCTTCTTATGTACTCGTTGGCAATTGCTAACATCTCGATGTTGATGACTGTCATTCGCGCCCCTTTGGAATTGCTACTATACATCTTAGTGGTAGTATATACAGTTTATCGACAATTTGGCTATGTTGAATGTGATTTGGGGTCGAGATTTTTTTTACAATCGCTATGGTTACGTGATAACGTCGCGCTACCTTGTCGGAATTCAGTTCGGCGTGTATATACGCTGGATTGCGAAGTTTATTGGGGTTGTGTTGGAAATGGCGGAGGCACTTCACCATAAGCCTGGAGAGACAGCGGTAAGCGAGATAGTTGTGTGGAGATAGTAGGTGTTCCTTGTTGTAGACCACCCTGAGGGTCACGACGATTCTTCGTGCGGGGCATATATGGTCCAAGAGCACGTTCTGTAGCCGGGTGGGCTCAGTTTCTCTACTGTTAGTTGCGCTACCGACTGTATGGACGGGGGCAAACCAAATCCGGGTCGCGATTAGGGGATTGGTAACTTTGATCTGAGTGAGTAGTTTATACTGTCAGGTAATTGAGTGTACGCCACTCAATATATTATTATTTCATGAAGAAAAACGCCTCGTTCATTCTTTACTATGATTATTGTTGTTATGTTGTGGCTCTGAAACTAGGGGCATTATTAGGCGATCAATATAGACAGTCTCTTTTGAGTTTATGTTCATTGGTTTCGTTGCCTTGATCTTTGAATGACATCACCTCCGTGATATGACCTTCAAATGCTTATGAAAAAACACTAAGCAATGTGAAGGCGAGCATATGACGGATGAGGATAGTATCCGACGAGGGCGAATTCCCAAGTTAATCTTCTCAAATATCACCCAATATTATTCACACAAAAATATGATAGGCTTATGTAAATGTGAATTAGGTCATAGTGAATAATCACGTTAACACGAAGGTAACTTTTGGAGTACGTGTATTAGCAATAGAGAATCCCATTGCATATCTACACATTATTCATTAATATAAGTACGTATCTACTGCTGATCGAATGTCGACTGCAATTAGGCGATGTGGGTTCACGTGCCGCACGCTTTTTGCAACCAGCAACCCAGTCCAGTTACCGACGAGATAATTGACATACTTTTGCTACACATAATTGCGTTTGCCTCCATATGCGACAGGAGTCCTTTTTTTATGGAGAATGCCTGTTCTGGAGATGAACTCATGCCAACTAATTCTGTCTTCAGGTGAGGTAAGCATAATTGTTGTAATTGAAGCGTAGTAAATCTTTTTAGCATGCTTCGATAAACCGTCTCTCTTCTGTTAACAGGATTATAACTGAAGTGATGTTCTTTCTCATTCTTTCTCATTCGTTCGCATTCTCAGAGCTACTAGTAATGCAAGATCATTGGAAATTAATCCATTCAAAATTCGACACAGCACCAGCAAGTTATTTGAAGGTATTTGTACTTTTCATATGCCAACATAATACTAATGCGATAATTTATGACGAAAAAGAAGCCAGTTTAATAAAGGTGTAGATGGGAACTTCGATCTTTAGCTAATGAATATCGAAAAGTCGTCACGAAAACCAAGATCATATATAGTTGACGGAATAAAATCGAGAAATAATCGCAAAACCGAAACCAGGTCCTTCCTTCCCTCCAGTACTTTGCAAAACTATCGATCGGGGATCATAACAAACAAACTATACAGGCTTCAGACCGTTAATGTTGACTGTTTGTTTATTGGTACATTTCCAAGGGAATGTATGAAGAGGCGAGTACCTGATGATCTTCCTTTGGATTCCATTTTCCAATTTTCTAGTGATACTACGAATAGGGCCGTGGGTTCAACCATCGCAACAAACACTCCAAATTTGGTATCATACGTTTGGAATTATTCATCTTCTCAGAGAGTACCTGACAAGGTGAGGCGTCTCCCAGACAGTTATAATGGCTTGTTTCTCAGGAATATAATCAGTTCATTGTCCTGGTTGACTTGATAATAGCACGTAAGGATTTCACCCTTCAAATTGAAACGAACTAAATGGAAAAGTGCCACAATTTCACCAAACCGCTCCCTGGAAATAATTTATCGAATCCCCGATAGCAGCCTAGCGCTCTGAACGTCATGAGATATGAGGAAGGAGTCTACACAATGAGGTCACTGGTGGTATTCTCTTTCAGAGATACTCTCATAGGAAGGCAAGAATACCGACTGGAGCTCAGCGCCTCTGCGAATGTCAACGGCACTTAAAAGCAAGAACGTGAATATGGTTTCACGTGAACTCCGTGACTACGGAATCGAAACACTGGGAGTACTAAGAACAAATGACGCCTAACCGGAGAAAAGAAATGTTCAACTGTTTCGAATTTGACTATTCGTGTTTGGGGAAGTATTTACCAAACACTCGAATGTCTCATATTCAGCTCATTGGTCCACAATAAAAATCGAGAGGATGTGTGAAAACTCAATGATAATTCCTCACACCCTAAGTCGGACCGGAAAGTGTTAAAACAGACAACTGTTTTTATATTCTGTTTTCTACTTCAACCTGTTTTTCTGATATGAAGCACGCTAAATGCTTTGTTAGTTTTATTTCGTAACCATATAATTGCGTGACATTTATAACGCGAATGAATATTATTTGCATGCATACTGTTTTGTCTCTCTTTCATTCTACTGTAAGTCAAAACTAGTATTAGAGTGGGAGTCGCATATAACCCACCCACCCTTGCAACTTTTTTTTAATCAATCAGTGAAGTATGCTTTTATACAGCCGCCACGAAAGCCGCCTACAGGGGATTATTTTATGAAAGTCACCACAGGGCTGTCAAAATCAAGCCTCTATTTTGGGACCAACTGTCCGATCTGGTCTATAAGGCTAATTTGAAACAGCTCAACGAGGGTCTGATTTCTCTCGCAACTTCTAAGACAATCATAAAATGACGTGATGTCGGATCAGGTGTGTCAGATAATTATCATTCTCTTTATATCTCGCAAACCATTCATTTTAGCTGGCTACTCACCACCTTGAAATGTTCTTATTCGGTCATTATTGTTGAGTCGGATGTACGTCATCTGAAAAGGTTACAACTGGGCACTCTTGAAAACGGAGATGTAAATAACACATGCACGTTTGACAAACTATTTATTTTTCTCCGTTCACCTATCAACTGACGGTCGACTCGAACATCGCAGTGGATCGAAATATGTCATTGAATTGATAATTGTGGGTTTCAGTTCTCATCAGTAAACTCGCTCCTGTGTATAAATTGTGCATCGATATGCATCAACTTATAGAGAATGCAGTAAATACATTTGTCAATTGACGCTGACTGTTGTTAGGTAGCATGCACTTGTTGAGTGGAAGGCAGACATGATCCTATCAAAAACGTTCTATTTAAATAAAATGAAAAATCGACCTCCTCCCCCTTTGATAATTGCAACTGCCCCCCACTCACGTAGGTCGGCACGTGAATCTTACATGCCTAGTATTTACTCACGGAGGTCGAACTGTCAGTATGACGATATTCAACAGCCTCTGATTTTGAGGTGAATATGTATCTTGGGTCATAACGCATATCTCGGACTGCATCACAGTTTGCCAGCATGGGCGATAGAATCACTGCTAGATGTAATGAATCCCTTATTGTGCCATAGATTCGAGTGTTACGATTATCAAAAGGAGTTATTAATGTGTATTGCATCCGGGTTCATTGTTGCCAGGTCTGCAAACAGGTGAAACGTTCCGATGGAGTGAAATATGTAAGTTATACAACATCGACGAGGCGCATGAAGTTACCTATTATAGTTGGTTGTGGCTATATTTACCTATAGATTAGTGTTCTTCATTAGCTCAGTAAATAGTATTTATAGTATAGGTACAGTGAACCTAGATTTACATATGTCTCGATTGCAACAGCGACCAGAGCCTAATCTGAGGAATTATACGCGATCTAAGCGTGGCGAATATTTAGCCTAATTTTTATACGTACTCCAGATTCCATAGTCACAACCTGATACTAATAATATTTGGTAGCTAGGAAGGTTCACTTCAATTTCGTCGTGATCTAACATGAACTTGAATATGAGGGCATGCATGGTTCATTAGGCTAACTTACAACTAAGCAACTTATGACACAACACCAGCGACACACTGCGACATTACAGTGTTATTCCTTGTAGCATTGTATTATTTGCTATGAGTAATACATAGCAAATAATGAAGCTGATTAGTACATGACATATGCACTAGGCAATGCTACACTGAATCACTGTCTATGATACAGCATTCTGACTTCATCCATGCCATGTGATATACACCACGAGCTTCCATTCTCACGATTTATGGAAAAGTCAGGAAACACAGACTTGCATATCTTTGAATCAGACTACGTTTATCAAAATATAGACGTTACCAGGGAGTTGATATTGGATACTCCCCTTGGACATCACTGTTC
>JAUOBX010063313.1:0-13373 GCA_032360705.1 Eupentacta quinquesemita
GATGCCGCGTGCGGCAAAGTTGTTATTCGGAATATCTGTCTCATAGAACCGTTTTATGCCAATATATACATGAGATTATATATATTTATGATTGTTCATTCCCTTCTGACGAATACCAGTCTTCGCAAAAATGCGATGTTCAAATTGTATCCGCATTCGCATCCGCATCAATGGATTCCCAGCTTTAGAAGAGATGTACATACAGTAGTGCAGTAGAGAAGATGTGTGTTAGAGAATACGAAAAGCAGTAACCGGTATATATGAGACAATGGAAGGTATTCGTATGGATGAACATATGGGTGTAAGTGTTGGAAATAGGAGAACCTATAATGGACTGGACTTTGTAATATAAATCCGGTTACATTCCCAGAATATTATGTATAAAAACTCACAAAGATGTGACCGAACATAATCTGTTGCTTGATACGTTGGAAAGGCAACTACCATAATAATCATCCGTACATAAAATGATGATACTAAAGTATCGTGTTTTTATAGCGTTGTTCAATGACGTGCCGAAAGCCTTCCACAGGTATTACCCTGATTATAGGAAGCGATACGCCCTCCGACTGTCTCGAAAAGAATGTGGCAGCCACTTACTTCGCTCGGGCTGTACTCAAAGGCCATCAATAACGCCTGGGTTGGCTGAGGAAATAGGGATGAGGCGCCCGTCAAACGACGCACTGACCGTTAGACGTCAAGGGTTCGAACTTGCAATGCTTCGAGTTGATCCAATTTCCAACGTTGTTTCAATTGCTGATATAGGAAAATTGCCACCTTTCCCCATCCCACACGCCTAATAAGGTTCTTTGAGCTGAAGTGGATAGTCAGTCACTCACTATTCGGGGCTTGAGGTTTTTTCATATTTCATATATTTATTTGGTTTACCACAATGAGAATACGGTAACAGAACAGAACATCCAAAAAGTAAAAGTAGAACATCGTAGAACATCGTGGAACATCGTGGAAGGAAGATTGCTCCCTGAAACATGAGTAATACATACAGTAGCTTCAATAATGCATAGCTATAATTGAATTCGTTAGGAATAACTATGGAAAGAAAAAGAAAACAAATTAGGGAAGAATTAACCCTGATACCACCCCCCCCCTACAATGCTTTCATCCCCCAACACAACTAGCTCCCATCACCTGAAGGGTGGAAACATGTATGAGCTTTTTTCATGAGGCCACAACCATGCCTGCCTTTGCCCAACAGCCCAATAAATTTGAATTTTACCAGCCGAATGAGTTGAATAGGTTGGTGATGCCATCAAACAGTCACACGCATACTTTTTTCAATCAAATGTCATCACTATCGATTATAATTACATTCTTGCTTTCAATTTCTTTGATTGTAGAGCCATACGGTAGAGATTGCTGGTAGCCCGTCCTCGAAGAGTAGAGTTGCTTCAGGAGTAGATAATAGATCACCAAAGGTTGAAGGTGAGGTTTCAACTGGTCATTCATACAATACTATCACTAAACCAGCACTCAAGATCACTATGGGGCAGTGTTAGTGCTGGAGTTCAAAGTTTGGGGGGAATTCCCCCCTTCTGGATTTTTTTCTGGAAAACTTTTTTTTTGGGGGGGGACTTTTCACGATTTGAGAGAGATTCGGGATCGCAAATTCAAAAATTGCAGATAAATTTGAACCTCGACATCAAATGATGTTGTACTAGTTCCATGCATTAGCAAATGACAGTTGGGAATTGTGAAATGCTTTCAGTTTAGGTTGCTCAGTATTATCGTCAGCGACCAATGCTACAGGGGATAAGAAACTGACACACAATGGTGCATTACCACATCCTATGATACTAGTTCACTGCAAATTTATTATTTGTCAAGTTTGATCTACTGAACCATTGGTTCTCAGTTTTATGATCATCATGTCCAGTGCTCCTCGATAAGCATAGGCATCTTGGAATGAATGGATAAATAAATAGAAACCAATCAGCATCCTGTATTTCTTCCCAGGAGAATCTCCAGTCATACCTACAGGTTGTGTTTCTCCTTCCATTCATCGTACAGTGAGGTAAGTCACCCACATATAAAAATGGGGAAATTCCCCCACATTTTCACACAAAAATTAGTTCATAATATAAACTGTTTGTGGTGAAAAGTCATCAGCATTTCCCAAAAGACTTGGGCGCTAAAATGGGCTATATTGCACCAGTTTGCATCTGAGACCATTGAAAAATGGTAACATTTCCCAATGGGGAGGGGCACATTTCACAAGAAATCACCTCAATCTATGATCTGATCGTGGTCAGAAATTCATCATATCTCCAAACAAATTGTGCACTTGGAAGGGCTATGTTGCACCAATTTGCATCTCTAGTAATTAAAGATGGTAACGTTTTGCAATGGGGAGGGGTACATCTCCACGAAAAACCAGATCATAATATCATCTGTTCTTGGTGAAATATCATTATCATTTTCAAAATGACCTGGGTGCTTTTACATGCTTCATTGCACCAGTTTGCATATAAGGCCATTCAAAAACAGTGAAAATTTCTCAGAGGCGAGGGAGACACCCTCACCCCTGAGACCCCTCACCCATCACAGCCACCACTGCTTAGTTGGGATTTCTTTGTCCCAAGTTGGAATTTCAGAAATCCAAACATTTGCAGCTGCACAATGGAAAGATCTCTCACCCAGTGATGGAGTCGAGTCCGGCCAATCCGAGTCCAAGACCGAGTCCCTAGCATTCGAGTCCGTGTCTGAGACCGAATCTCTAGTATCGAGTTCATGGCTTAAGCTACACAAAAACACAAATAGACTCTAACAAAGGGTGGTGGATGCATCATTTCTGTTATCTTAGTGGTGTTAGCATTTTCAATAAAATGTTCTTATGAGTAAAATAACCAGAATATTCGCTTGCAAAGAATCAGTGGAGGACTCGAACAAGGACTGGGAACAAGTCCTTAGCATCCGAGTCCTTCAAAACTGTCCCGAGACCATCACTGCTCCCACCCCAACTACTTCTTGCTGTTCATGGCTGAAAAAAGGTCAGTGAAGCAACTGACACAGTGGTCTGTAAATATTAATGACGTCAAAGAGATACATTGGGGCCAACTAGTTTAGTATTTCTTTCCCTGATAGGCAACCGATGTGAATGAATGAAATGTGAGTGCTCAGTCTGTCTGTCTAGAGGCTAAGGGGCATGTAGGATAAATTTAAGTTGTTCGAATACCTCCCGTTCAAATCTCTTCCAATTTCAACCAATGCCTCTGAGAAAAAACAAAAACATTACTAATGCACAATGCCCCAGTGACATCTGAAGCATGGTTGGCTGAAGCGTTGAGCTGGTAATCCAGAGGTCATCGGTTCAAAGTCTGTGTTGCACCCTTGAGCAAGGTGCTCAATCCTGATTGCTCACAATGAGTGGAAGGTGATTTGCATGTTGCGGCCTCTGTGTAATAACCAACTCCTTCCCACTGAGGTCACCCTTCAGAGGCATTGCCTTGGTCGTGACCTGGCATGGGATCGCAGCTGACGAAAGTGCTGTATCCAGGTATGCACTCTTGTCGGCGTTGTATGGGATCACCCATCTCCAGAAACTGAAAATAAAAGAAATTCCACTTCATCCCAATCCACTTCATATTGTCCAGTTTAATCCACTGCACTGATTTTTCTCTAGTTGATAAAAGTTGTAACAAATGTTGAAATTCAGAAGAACAGTTTTGTACTCTTCCACTTAACACCAGAGTTGCTGAATCACAGTCCTATCATATCACCAATTTTTGCAAAATTGTCAAATGACTCTGAAAAGTGGGTCATATCAGGTGTCCCTACAATGCTGTTTCAAAACTGCCACAGTGCCACCAATAGATGTCACAGAGGTAATGTTTTATTTGGTATACATACAGATGGGGGTGTGAGCACAGTATGCAGGTCTTCATTGTAACTGCTCCTTCATTTTGGGTTCAATTTTGGTCTGGCAAATTACAAAGTCCTTTATTCTTCATGCAATTAAACTAACATGTATCCTTCTCAATTGTTACAGATTTGTGACCTTGTCCAGTACATTCAGCCTGAGAATGTCTACCCAAATGTGATTCCTTTCAACTCAACAGAATACGAAATGATTGAAAGGTGAATCTTGCTGTTTATTTTGGTCAAACTCTGATTTGCAATTTTGTGATGTATCATTACTTGAGTCATTTCTGTTTGATTTCTTGTCATGAAGTATGTGGGCATGTGTGTGTGTTCCTGGGTACATGGGTCACTGAAGTCAAAGCTACTTTATGATTTGAGAATGCTTTGTCTGATTGGACTAGCACTCAGTATGTAGCTTTCTTATGGGGAATGCACAAAGTCTATTGTTTTCACTGTTGACAGGGATTCTTCCTGGGACAAAGTGTGGGGGAGAGGTGGGAATTAATTGCCTAAATAACACAAATTTGACCTCTGATGGCCCTAAAATGGCTGCTATGTTCTATAGCTATAGTCCTCATCCACCAAGTTTTATCGGTCAAATCTAGGAAAATTGTATGGGGTATGCAAATTTGGCCTCTAGTGACCTCAAATTGCTGTCGTGTTTCTCTTGACAAACTATAGTACACACCCACTATGCCTTGTGTTTATTCGGACAAACTTGAATTACTTTAGCGTGGAACATGCAATATAGAGACCAGCAGTCATGTAGCAATGCCTACTTTTGGACCCATCCAAAATGTCACTAGGTTGGGCATGTGTACCAAGTTTCGAATAAATCAGGCAAAGTGTTTAGTGAGTTATTGCGCTAATGCCTAAAGTTTTGGGGTCGGGTCAAAGGTCATCTGAGATCAGTAGAGGTCAAAGTCTGGTGTGTAGCTTCCTTATAGAGAGTGCAGGAACCCTATCGTTTTAGATGTCGATGTGGGATCATTTTGGGGGGAGAAAGTTGTGAGAAATTGATATTTCAACCAATTTCAGCTTGTAAGCACTATCTAAATTAATAAAGCTCATACTTGGTAGGTATGTTCCCCATGGTGAATACATGATATACATCATATGGACTGCATGATCCCTTTTGTTTTGGAGTCTTTTTTATTCCGTGCTGAAGGCAGAAGGAATCTATGTGATGGTACGGGTGTGTATGTGTGTGTGTGTTACTCCCCTCGTAAACACGATAACTAGTGAACAAAAAGGTACAGAGACTTTATACTTGGTATGTAGGTTAGCCGTTTTGGGGTTCAGTCCAAAGTCATCTGGGGTCAACAGAGGTAAAAGGCTAAGAACCTTGTAAACACATCAACTGTTGACCAAAAAGATGCAGAGACTTCATACTTGTCATGTAGGCTTGCCACATGGAGTACATGAACCCTACTGTTTTAGGGTTCAGTCCAAAGTCATCAGGGATCAGCAGAGGTCAAAACTAAAAACCTCGTAAACACGATAAGTAGTGAACGAAAAGGTGCTGAGTCTTCATACCTTGCATGTAGGTTGGCCATATGGAGTACATGTTCCCTATTGTTTTGGGGTTAGGTTTAAGGTCATTTGGGGTCGACAGAGGTCAAAATCTAAGAACCTTGTGAACACTATGTATGATTAGTGAACAGAAAGGTGCAGATACATTATGCTCGGATTGTAGCACATTATCCTTATTGTTTGTTAGTCAGATCCAAGGTCATTGCTATTGTGTTGGAAATCTTTCTTTTTTTCAGTGGCAACGAGGCAAGGAATCGCTATGCATCGTTGTGTTCTTGGTCAAACACATTTTACTAGTGAACAAGATGTTACAGAGTCTGGTCTGAGGCCATTATAGTTTTCTTGGGGCAATTAGGCAAGAAATCACTACGCACCGTTGCATTCTCGTATATAATCGAACATTCTATTTTTCATAATAATTTCAGGCTCCAAGAGGTACTGAAGGAGACTCGTAGCAGTGTGCCTCATAGTGAAGACAACAACATATATCAGCCATTAGGACAGCTTAAACTTGGGAAGAGAAGAAAGAGAAAGATTGGTAAGTGTCTGTTAAATAACATCGAATAACACTAGCAGTGGTGTACACAATGAACATGTTTGGGGGGGCAGGACCCCATGCCCCAAGTCACAGATTAATAATCAACAGCTGCTCCATCTGGAATATTGTGACAACAGATCCCTAGGAGTCGATACATTGCCTTCTTTTGCATCAACCCTCTAGGGGCTATGTGGAATTACCCATGCATGGATTCCGCACTACAATAGCCCATCTCTTGCTTCGAAGCGCCCCAAACAGCAGGACACTCAGTCATGTCATGCCCCGGTGCCTGCGCATCCACCCAGCGCAATTTACAGGCAACTATTCAGTTTGGAGCATGGCGTGGGACAGGGAAGAGGTCTGTTGCTCATGTGCAACATTGATCAGTATAGTATTGAGGTGGGTTGAGCCATTTATAGGGGTGTTCTTCCCTTCAGTCCCAAACTGGGGTCGACAGAGCTCAAAGTCCAACAACCTTGTAAACACAATAACTATTGAGGGAAATGTGCAAAGGCTTCATACTTGATATATAATATATAGATATGGGCCTTGCCGGGATTTACTCCACATGGGCACAGAGGGATCATGTTGGTATGACTGTATTGTCATCACCATGCTCCATACACATGCAGGCACTTGCTCAGTTAATCCAATCCCTGGTCCCTATTGCAAAGTTTGCACTCTGCACAGTTAAAGAAGGGTATCGAAGAGATAAGATGCTCTCCAAGCAGTCATCATTGATAAGGGTAGAACCTGGCATGTACAGTTAAGTGTGCAGAGCTTTCAGTGGGAAGTGGTGCATGTGGTGAATGGTCAACCTATACTGTACAGCATGTAAAGCAACAATTCAGTTCAAAATCATCAAAGGTTAATGAATAACTATTTTGAATGAGCACACTATGCCTAATGAGCTCACCATTGCAGTCTTGAAAAGGAAGAGAATACATAGTAAACATCAGTTAGTGCCTATGGTCATGTCAGAGTCAATAAATGACAAATCACTGAACAGATTAGGCTACAGTAGCATAGTCTATGCATTGTCATCATAAACATTAGGAACTCTCCTCCTTTTACATTCCTGCCAAATACACCACCATATTACCCCTAATAAGGTGCATGGCAATGCTGGAGAGAACAGTGCATGACTCTGTGTGTGCCCTACTCACACTAAACTAAATGTTGCTCTTGATATGTTATAGTTATGGATTACATGGATTAAAACATAATGCTCTTCCAAGTTCCAACTGAAGAGTGTAATTGCTAAAGTCAAATTATGTGAACAAATCAATAAAGTGTAATAATATATTTAAAACATAATTCTCTTCCAATTTTGTCACCAGGTTTGCCAGCAAAAAGTTATCATGAAAGGAGCCTGGAGACACTCTTCGACAGTGCCTCACCAGAGCAACAGAATAACGAGTCTGCTGCTTGGGTGCCACCCATGGAGGACAAACATGCAGCAAATGATCAGTATGAGGTCGATGAAGGCAATAGTGACTCTCTCTTTTCTGATGACTCAGAAAGTGACCAGGAAATTCCTGCTAGAGATAACAGTATTATAGACAATTCACTGAAGGAGAGAGTGGTCTCTTGCACCAATCAAGAGAGTTGTGCAGGTGTAAGAAAGGGATTGAGTCAGGAGTTGTCTTCGAATGATGGATCACCAGGGAAGAGCTTCATGAGGTACTTACCAAAGAACACTAGGAGCTATCCAAACAACCGATCAACATTTGAGAGCTTTTCAAAGAATCTGCCAAGTGACAGGAGAACTGAGGAAGATATAAGGGATTCCCCTCAAAATACTGAACCACAAGATTCAGAGTATTCTCTAAAAGACAAGACAGCCCACGCTTCTCCGGATGATTCAATTATTAGACCAATTGATGTGGTAGATTCCAGGGAGGACACTACTCCCTGGAATCTGCTGAAGCACCTGCCGGAAGATAGAGACAGAGGAATCCGCAGAATGTCTAGGGAGGAATCTTCATCAGACAGATGGAAAACAGATGATGCTTCCACAAACTGTTCAGGAAATGAAGGAATTAACTCATCAGGAAAGGATGTGGGAGGGCGCGACCAAGGTGGTGATTCAACAGTGCAACTTGCATTCAAAAGGAACGGGGTTACCAGACATAAATTAGATGAAAATGGGCAAATGGGAAGAGTAAAGCTGGAGAGTGGAGATGCTATGAGTCAAAACAGGAAGGCTCGCTCAAATAGAAAGAGTAAAGCAGGCATATGTTTCAAATTAGAAGAGGAATTAACTACTAAAAAAGGTCAGCCGTGGACATTCAAAGTCAATGACAATGGCAACAAACTAAAGAAAGGGACGTGTTCACAATCGACAGAGGACCCAGTGCCTAGCTCAGACACCAACAAACCAAGGAAAGGGACGTGTTTACAACTGACAGAGGAATCAGTGCCTAGCTCAGACACCAAATCCCAATGTAGCAGAACATTAAGATCTGCGCCCATCTTGGCTGGTGAATATCACACATCAGCATGCAATGCAGCATCTCTTCATAACGTCCACATCGCTGACAATGCCTTAACAGAGGTTCATCGAACCCTTGAAGGTAGGTATGAACCAGCTCTGGGGCTTGGTGCCAGAGATGGTTCCCCAGATTCTGTGGATATTTGCCCGAGTTCACAAGAAACCTATCTGTCACCCTCTGCGATGTTCACAAACAACTCTCAGGATATTGTAATCCTGTCGTCGCCAGAAAGCTCTGATGTAACACCAGATTTCCTGGAGTTTCCATAGAATAGGTTTGCAATTTATTCATAATTTTATTTGGCGTGTTCAATGAGACTATCCCAAAATATTTATCCTGATATAATACAATTTCTCAAGAACAGTACAATTATATTCCTGTATTATATGATTATCTCAGGATAATGCAATTTTCTCAATATAATAGATTATATCCATTTAATATTTCACACCTGAAAATATATTTGTAGATAATACTGATCCACAAATAATACTATTATTTCATAGTGATTCCTGCTTCTAGATATGAGTAGGGCACTTGATGCACAATTTTCCACTTCACAAAAATATAAATTCCGTTAACCACTTTCCATATTCTGTGATTTCCTGTTCTCAACTCTTCACTTTCCATTCCACCGTACATTTTGTACACAAATGGTTGTTTCCTGCTGGCCGGGAGCCCATCTGGTAGACTCCTGTATCAATCAGTGATGTATTTGTACGTGATGTTCTACTGTGTATCTCTCCATTGGGTCCAATATCGCTAAACCATGTGTAGTACTGTGCTAGGTTTTGCATGAGTTCGACAAGTGTGGATCGCAGTACAGTGTTTTGGGTAGAGGGAAAATAATGTTGCAGTGATTGTTCTCCCGAAATTCCATGGATTGCAATAAGTCAGTAATCATATATGATACACAATTAAGAATGATATGGTTGGGAAACTTATTTTCTCTCGAAAACATATTATTATTGTGTTCGCAGAGTCTTCAAACCATTGCAGAAAAAACATGTGTTCCAAGATTTGAACTGTGATAGCAGTGTACTCGTGGTTGCAAACAGCCTTAGATACAGAACCAATTATAATGTATCTCTTCAGTGGAATAGTTGATATTCTATTTATTTTCAGCTCACCCTAGCTATGGTGATCATGCATGTCTATCCATCTATCTACGTGTCTGCCTCAATTAGTTTGAATTGCTTCTTCCCCTGCACCAGTGCTGTAGTCGAGTCCTCTCAATCCGAGTCCGAGTCCTTGCCATCTGAGTCCGAGTCCTTAGCTTCCGAGTCTGAGTCACAGTGTCCGAGTCCGAGTCCTCGGGTCCTTATGCAAATTTGAATAGCAAATTTTCCAACCACATATCTACATCACCAAGGTTCCAAGGAATGCTCCATGCCGAGCAAGCTTCTTCAAACTACTAGCATGCTGTGAAATGAGTTCTTTGGGTGATCATGTCAGTGACCAGTCTGTGGGTGCCTTGTCTAAGGAATGCCTTTCCCCTTCTTCAAAACCACCTTAGATATACACTATGAATACTTTGGAGAGCAATACAGATGGAATGGGATGTAAAGAAGAGACAAGTACCTTACAAAATAAATTATCTTCATTACCTAGCCTTGAACTAACGTAGTAAATACGACTAGCTGCACCAATCCCGAATGAGTTACTATATGAACATGTGTATCACACAATCTGTGCTGTCACGAAAAGGTCTATGCCACTGTGTGTAGACGAGTTCACTATAGTTCAATCTAGTGTTCTGCTGAGTTATTTTTAATGTTACCTTAATGCTAAGGTTGGCATGAGCAAATAATTTAGGTCAAATTCCATGTCGTTCTTGTCATTTGAATTGCATGGAAAAGTCCGGTCTTGAGTCCTCCAGCACTGATTATTAGCCCCTAGAGTTCTTCTGTTGACCACATAAAAATAGAAGTTGCAACATGTACTGTAATATATTTTCTGTGGGCAATGCAAAACCAACACTGTAGTGTAATGTTATAATGCTTATAATGAACTACTGTAGTTCTATAGCATCTGGGGTATGCTCCCTTAATATATAAACCTGGCAGTTCCATCTTGGGGGCAGTTGATGTATAGCTAGCCTCTGGCCTTCATACTTTCCTCATTAGCACCCCCTCACCCCCATATCTACCTCAACACACCCAACCAACATTGATGGCATCATTGACCTTCCATACTATCGACCAGGCGGGCAGTCAAATCTTGGCCATTCTTGGGGGGCATATGATGTATGGCCGGCTATATGCTGTTTCCAGTAGCATCCCCCTCCTCATCCGCCCTTTCACCCTCCGGTCTCTACCTCCACCCACCCAACCAACATTAATGGCGTCATTGACCTTCTCCGCTATAAACCTTGCAGTTCCATCTTAGGGGGGCAGTTGATGTATGGCTGGTCTATATACTGTCTTCAGCACCCCCTCCCCACCCTCCCATCTGTACCCCCACCCACTCAAGCAACATTAATGGCGTCATTGACCTTCCCTACCATCAACCTGGCAGTTCCATCTTTGGAGGGCAGTTGATGTATGGCTGGCCTATATGCTGCAACCACTGTATGTGTCTGCCACATGTCTCCACCGTCCCATGTGACTGGCCAACCAGGGCAGCTGGATTCTCCGGGAAGATATAGGACAGTTCAGCCACGTGACTGCAGTCATGCTACTCCGCCGCTGTAGGCAGTGGGGGACACAGATTGCCATCTGGTCAACTCTGGATAAAAACGTATTTTGGCAGAGAAATTACAGATTTATGAAACCAGCACTGTTATTTGAATAATGACTCACAATGTTTGGCAATAAATCCATTGTGGTGAATAATTTGCACAGCAACAAGTCGGTTCACAACTTCACAGTTACAACTTTGCACGCTTCATATAATGACAAAACAGTGGCTGAACTCAGTGAGTTGTTAACTTAGTTGTTGCTTTTATCATAGCGACTGTGAACTTGCCGATTCCCAAAATTATTTGAAATTGTATATGTGCCAAAGAAATCCAGATACTGAAAACTAGTGTTTGTGCTCAGTGATTCATTAGGAATTCTACACTAAAAGAGTGAATTTCCATCACCATCACCATCATAATGCAAATTTAGACTGAGGATGTACTGAATGGACTGCTATTTGATCAAATGGGATGGATTTCTCTTCACACCAATTATTTAGTGGAGGGATTTTGAAAGAAGAGGGTCAGAAAATAAATTCCGAAGATCTCTCTCTTCCACCCCTTAGCAGTAACACTGATCGAAACAAGGATGTAAAACCATCTGCTCCTAACACAGACATGTTTGGGCAAAATTTGAACTTATCAATCTGAGAAAACTTATGCACCGAGCATCATCATCGTTATCATCATGAACGTTTAACTTCCACGTTCTTCAACAGAGTCCCCGCAGGCAAGAAGTGGATACCTTAACAGCACACCATCTTTCACTCAACTCTATTCTGGGCTGAGGCACAGTCGCTTTGCCTTACTCTCGACCAACTCTTCTGAGGCCTACCTCTAGACTCTACCATGCCCAGGGGTTGAAATAAGGGACCAGAGACTAGGGGTTAATTTTTGACAGAAAAAATCCCTGGTTCCTGACAGCCAAAATACAGGAACTTCCTGTATTTTGGCATGGGACCAGGGGCTACTTTGATAGACCCAGGGGCCTCAATTCTGTTTGTGTCTCCTGTAAAATAAGGAAGCACACCCCAGATGCCATAGAACTAAGTCACATGCAGTATTATGCCCATGAAAAATCTATGAAAGTAGTACACGTTGCAGCTAATATTTTCATGTGGTCGACAGGGGCTTTTCTAGCTCAAAAATAGCCCCTGGTACATAGAATTTCATTGCCAGGAGCTATTGATGCATTTCTGCTTATTCCAAACCTTGACCAGTTGACCTACCCACCAGCTACATTTGATTCCTTGGACCTCCTGAAAACCCAGTTGCTATCATACATCTTAATCAACATGACCAAAACATCTCAGTCTGCCTTTCTTCTGGACACAATCACAAACTTCGACCATGATGATGACTTATTTGGACTCAACTCCTCAGAGAACTTCCTTTGTTGAAATTCTACACCACATATCCACCTGATCAGCCTAATGTCATTTATTTCAATTCAAGCCTCCAAGTCTTTGGCTATCTCTGCCCCATTCTTACTACAATTTACCCTGCTGGACAGAAACATCCTCAAATGGCCAGAGTTTTTGTACAAATTCCTGGTAGTCACTATCTGTTTTCTTGGACATTCAGCAGAAGCCTGCCTTGAAGGCAAATTGTTGTATATATCCCAGAAATGCTCAAAACGCTTGTTGTCATGTTGTGCACCCCTATCAGTGTTAGTTAGATCCCCCCCCCCCACTGATTTTCCCAACGCGGGATTGCTGCGAAATGTGCGCGAATCACGCAAATACGATGCTAATAGCACCAACACTGTGCTTTTCTTTGAGGATGCATCCATGGGATGTTGAGGAACAAGGGACATCGGAGGATGACTAACTTTCAGCCTCAGGCACCTGAATGTTTCTCAGATAACTTGAGGAATAAAAATCAATGGATGGCTCTAATGGCTACAATAAATTTTACAACCATTAATTGACAACAGTTGATTTGAGGGTAAATTTACAAGCAGGTAACATGACGTCATCCATCCTGTGAGGGGAGAATTGGGAAATGGACGATTGAAGGACGTCAAGCCTCTCATAGAGCTACTAATTATTGCATAATTTAATTTATCTAGAAGTCCCCTAACACTGTCTGTACACGTATAGTAAAGTGGGGTAAAAAAAAGACGGAGGGTAGTTGGGGTAAAAAAAAGACGCCCCCTTACAGGTCACGGCGAGTTGATTTTCAGATTGTTGTTTATTGGACATTGTAACCAGCAATCTCTAGTATAATGTGACATAGTTTCAGTACT